>CAXKVY010012756.1:0-28376 GCA_964058915.1 Tetropium fuscum | reverse complement strand
AATTATACATGTATTGCGTCGAATACTGCGGGAATTTCCAGTTTATCAGCAGGACTAATTGTAAAGGGTATTAGGAGTATAATTTTAGTATAACACTCATAAATAATACTGCATGTATTAAATTCATTTATTATTTCCCCAGTTTTACCAAAAATTCACCCATTTACTTTTGGAGAAGAAGCTTCCTTTGAAGGAGATACTATTTCAGTGCAATGCACGATCTCTAGTGGCGATATGCCCATAGCATTTGCATGGGTCCTAAATGGTCAACCTATACCTGATTATTTGCACGTCAATATTGCCTCATTTGGTAAAAGGAATTCTATTTTAAGCATAGATAATGTATCAGAAGAGCAAGTTGGCAACTATACATGTATTGCTAGTAATATTGCTGGATTGACCAGTTATACAGCTGAATTAAACATCAAGGGTACAGTAATGATTGTGTTTGTTCATTATGTTATACCACCCTTATCCCTTACAAAATATTGAAATACCTTAATTGTTTTTTCATAAACTTGTTCATTGGACCTTTTAATTCCTCACTTTATTTCCAACATGTTGAAAAGAAGTCGAACTATCCATTAATCTATCTATTATTTCTACTACATAAACAACTTTCGAATTAACTCTCGTAGCAATATCTTATGAAAAATGTTACATGATAGTATCTAATATATTTTACTCATATTTCGTGTAGTGAGTCTAACCAGCCGCATCAAATTTATGATTCTAAACTTGTTGTTTAGTTTTACCTCGGATTCAACCTTTCTCCTTTGGAGACGAGCCTTTATTCTTCGGTGAATCCACTACAGTACAATGCAGTTTAAATTCCGGGGACTTGCCTGTAACATTCTCCTGGATGCTCAATGGCAAAGAATGTAAAAACACTGATAGTATCAGTATTTCAAATTTTGGAAAGAAGACTTCAGTGTTGAGTATCGACTCAGTATCGGATATACATATGGGAAATTACACTTGTTTAGCATCTAATACAGCTGGAATAACTAGTTATTCAACAGAACTTTTAGTTGAAGGTACTTACTTATCAATTGATGATTTCGTTTTGCTAAATATATTCTTCTGTCTTATGTTATCCCTGTCCTATGACCTTCCTAATTATACTAGAGATATTTATATATAGCAGCAACATAAATATATTAATTAATTTGTTCCCGTGAATCTATTATATTAGATATAAACCCAAACTTCATGTCTTCTAGAGTCATATCGTGATTAGTGGTATGTGGTATACTACTGAGTCACATATTGTTCGCTGATATTAATATTATTGTACATATTATGCAACAACAAATGTTACTTAAGTATGTTTTATATATATTTCACAACGGCTTTTTATATTTTGTTCTTTCTTCTACAGTTTTGCCCAGAATTACACCTTTCTATTTTGAAGACAATCCGGTACATTCAGGCCAGTTTGTAGAGGTATCATGTACAGTCTCAGAAGGGGATTTACCTATTAATATTACGTGGCAACTAAATGGACACGAGTTGGAATATTTTCCAGAGATCTCAGTTTCAGCTGTTGGAAAAAGAACATCATTCTTATCGATAGAGTCGGTCTCATATGCGCATGCAGGAAACTATACATGCGTAGCGCTAAATACCGCGGGAGAAATAACGTTTTCTTCGGAGCTACAAGTTAATGGTTATTTAGTTATCATCACTTTATGTTTTTGCCTAGTTTAAGTTATTGCAATCACTCAGTGTGCTTACACATTCACTATTACCTTACAGTTCCTCCGCAAATTGTTCCCTTCGCTTTTGGAGACAGTCCAGTACATGACGGGCAATTTGTGCAAATCTCATGTTCAGTGTCTGAAGGCGATTTTCCAATAATTATTGAGTGGAATATTAATGGTCATCCACTAAAATATTATCCTGAAATCTCTTCCACTGCCGTTGGGAAAAGAATATCCATTTTAGCTATAGAATCAGTTTCTTATGTACACGCAGGAAATTATAGTTGCATGGCAAGGAATGAGGCGGGAGAAGTCCATTTCACTACAGAACTACAAGTGAACGGTTAATATTAAAGTTATATTTTAAATGTCTACATTGCAACATTATTATTACGTTCCTACATTACCTTATTTCAACCACACTATTGATCTTTGTAGTTATTCTGCTAGAAAGTTGTCTATAAGGTATGAAATCATGTGTAATCGCAATTCTCTTTTCCTTGTTACCAAATCAGTGATTTTCTTTTATTATTCTAGTTGTCCCTGAAATAGCCCCCTTTGAATTTGCCAACGTTCCTGTCCACTCTGGTCAGTTTGTTCAAGTGACATGCAATGTGGTTGATGGAGATTTACCAATTGAAATTAATTGGCTTTTAAATGACAAACCTTTAGAGAGTTTTCCTAAAATATCGTTGCTAGATGTTGGAAAAAGAAGTTCATTTTTATCTATTGATTCTGTGTCTTACGCGCATGTCGGCAAATATACCTGCATAGCTGAGAATGTAGCTGGAAAAGCCATGTTTTCTGCAGAGCTTCAAGTGAACGGTGAAGAGTACATTTAATTTTCTTTAAAAATCACTTTATTCTCACTTTCTTACTTGTTATTTAACCTTTTTAGTTACCCCACAAATATCACCTTTTACTTTTGGCGACGAGCCAGTACACTCTGGTCAGTCTGTGCAAGTGCAATGTTTTGTTTCCGAGGGAGATTTACCAGTTGTACTGGAATGGAATTTAAATCAAAAGCCACTAGAAGATTTCCCCGCAGTATCCACTTTGACAGTAGGGAAAAGAACCTCAATTCTGTCAATAGACTCAGTGTCTTACACCCATGCTGGCGAATATACTTGCAGAGCAAAAAATACCGCAGGCTTGGCGACTTATACGTCAGAGCTACATGTGAATGGTTATTTAGTTTACTCATTTATTTTTGGTTTTCTTTCATCTATCACCACCTATTTCTACCATGACTTTTATGCCTTGCAGAATCTCCCCTAATTGTGCCTTTTGATTTTGGCGAAGATCCTATTAACTCTGGAGATATGGTTACTGTCTTTTGCACAGTTAACAAAGGAGATATTCCTATAGGGATAAAGTGGACATTCAATGGTCAAGCAATTGACAGTCTACAAGGAGTGTCGATTACTCGTACAAATAAGCGTATAACACAGCTCACTATAGATTCAGTACAAGATTTTCATCGTGGGGAGTATGTGTGCGCGGCTAAAAATAAGGCTGGAGTGGCAAAGCATTCAACATTTTTGCACGTTAATGGTATCTTAAGGTGTCTTAGTTGTAGTTCTATGTTTTTTTTATTAATTTTTATACTTGTGTTTGTCTTAGTTTTGCCAATAATTGCCCTTCATTTTGGTAATGAACATATATTTGGAAATAATGCACAGTATAATATACCCTTTGTAATACTTTGAAATTGTATCGCCTACACCAATTAAGCAAATTGTATTCCGTATATCGTTTCTATAAGATAATTTCCATGGTGATCGATCTTTTTTCCAGTGGTAGTCTGGCTATATTATCTTAATCTAGTTATGAGCGGTTTAAGGTAACATGTTTATTTTTTCATTAGTTCCTCCGCGTATTACTCCTTTCACGTTTGAGGGAAACCCACTTCATGCTGGAGAATATGCTCAAGTGAATTGCCTCATTGGTGCTGGTGACTTACCGTTAACTATAGATTGGAAACTAAATGGGATAAACTTGAAAGATTACCCAGAAATATCAATTTCAAATGTGGGAAAACGCAGTTCCATGTTGACAATCGAAGAGGTCTCTTATTTCAGTGCCGGAAACTACAGTTGTCATGCAAATAATTCAGCAGGAGAATCTGTCTATGTCACAGAACTTTTAGTTAACGGTTAGATTTTGTTCAAATACTTTGTGCAAGTTTGTCTTCATGCCTTTTACCTCTAAACCCAGCCTATCCCAGAAAATGTTTCTACATAGACATTTAAGGCATTTACCAGAACATAAGTGGGTTTATGATGTGTGTGTTTACTTGATTATGGAAAACAAACCTTTATGAAAACTCACACCTCGTCACTAGTTTCAATCTAAAAATCCATTTACATTTTTGTGTGCTCATATGATACACATAGTGTACATATCAAATATTCTAGATGTTTTTTTGCTATTGCTTTCTAGATATAAACTAAGTGGCCAGACAATTATACATTATTATATCATTATTTTATCTGAAATTTTGGTACTTTTATAATATCCGGGCAATACAAATTTTATAATAATATAACAATTTGTCAGTTAATTACATGTTACTCAAATATTTGTGGTTATTTATACATATATTTTATAAATGAAAATGAAACGTTAGTTTCTTAAATTCGCATCTCAAACAGCCATTACCAATGTTATCTTCCTTTTTTCCATTTTTCCAGTCATACCTCACATAGTCCCATTTAGTTTTGGTGAATCTGCTATTCACTCTGGTCAAACAACTCAAGCAACATGTTTGGTTTCTGAAGGTGATACTCCATTAGAAATAACTTGGAGTTTTGAAGGGACATATATAGATATACTAAATGGGGTTAGTACAACGAAAATAGGAAAAAAAGCAAGTTTATTACTTATAGACTCCGTCACAGAGGAACAGGCCGGAAATTATACTTGTACTGCAAAGAATAAGGCTGGATCTGTGTTTTATACTGCCTCGTTAAACGTTTATGGTATTCTTTTTTCTTTTCATGGGTTGTTATGAAGGGATTGCTCGTACTCGTATGTCTAATGTCACGAAATATCTTTTTGCACTGTATCTTAACTGAATGATAAATGGTGGGAAACATCCCAGTATTAACCCTTCTATTCCTTTTTCCTCTCCACTTCGCTGGGATTTAGGATCATCCTGTTATCCACATTCCTTGCACTCATTTTATTTTCATCTGTCTTTTTTATTTTAACTATTGCATGCATTATCTTTCGTTGTCATTAATTTCTTTATGTTTTCTAAGTAAGAATGCAATATGTAACGTAATATTTATTTATATGTGGTCACAATTTAAATCAGTAATATAAGAATTGAACGTTACTAATTTTATGAATATAGTAATATACATATGTTGTGTTAACAATACATACTTGTTAAATAAATATTAGTTACATATTACATTATGGAAAAAGTGTTAAATTAGCTGAAACTTTTAAAAAAAGTCAATGAATTAATATCGGATTCATGTAATCTGTTAAAGGCTTTAACAAACATTTTTACTCTTGATTTATCTGGAAATGTACTGCATAACATTTTGTAAAATTACCAGTTTTAAGGTTTAAATATAATTTGATTTATATTTAACACTTTTTCACTATATTATATAAAAATATAGCACATTTTGGCAAGTAATGCATGTTTAATATAAGTATATATTGAATATATACCTATACTCACATTGAATAAGTGTTTCTAATATATTTGACTCAATTTAAATATAAACTTTATTTCTCTTAAATGTCAATTTTTTGTCCTTATGGTTTATTTCAAGGGTTTTATTATGGTTTATTTCAATTTCATTCTGTATCAAATTTTCTGTATTACTCAATGTTTTATTTCTATTTATTTAAATTGTGATTGATCGATGATACAATTTTTTTAAACAAATTTAATCTCAAAAGTTAGTTACTTATGATTCTTTTATTTTTAATATGCAATAAAAATCCATAAAACACTTATTCATTTTCTTCAAAATTGTCAAATGCTTGCAACAAAACTATTAGGTTAATGAAACACTTTCCTGACGGTATATACATTTTTAGTGCCACCAAGGTGGATTTTGGAACCCACTGATAAAGCATTTGCTCAGGGTTCTGATGCGGCAGTTGAATGCAAAGCCGATGGTTTCCCCAAACCTGTTGTCACATGGAAAAGGGCGACTGGTAAGATCTATAATTCACTGAAGGAGATCATATCATCACAGAATATTTTTACAGGGGTATCACCTGGCGATTACAAAGATTTTAAGCCAAACAATCCCGATATTAAAGTCGAAGATGGAACTCTAACAATTAATAATATCCAAAAGACAAACGAAGGTTATTATTTATGTGAGGCTGTAAATGGAATTGGTTCTGGTCTGTCTGCTGTTGTTCTCATCAGTGTACAAGGTACAGTTTGCTTACTTGTCAGTTTTTACTCTTTAGTGCTTTTACTCTGTTATACTTTTGTGTACTCTACTACCTTTGGTTATAATAATATATGTAAATGTCTTTTTGCAGCTCCACCACAATTTGAAGTTAAATACCGCAATCAAACATCAAGGAGAGGCGATCCTGCTGTACTGCAATGTGAAGCAAAAGGAGAAAAGCCGATTGGAATCTTATGGAACATTAATAACAAACGCTTAGAACCAAAAGGTGAAAACCGTTACACAATTAGAGAAGAAATCCTTCCAAATGGAGTCTTATCAGACTTAAGCATTAAACGCACCGAAAGATCTGATTCTGCTATTTTTACCTGTGTTGCTACCAACGCCTTTGGAAGTGATGATACCAACATTAATATGATTGTACAGGAAGTGCCTGAAGTACCATATGGACTAAAAGTTTTAGACAAATCTGGAAAAACTGTTCAGTTGTCTTGGGTATCACCTTACGATGGCAATTCTCCAATCAAGAAGTGAGTGACATATTTTTCTATATGTAGGAATAAATAGTGTTACATTTCTATTTATAAAATCAATTAGTTTTTCAATTAGAAACTCTGCCGCCCCATGTGGTATTTTCGTACACTATTATTTTAGGTAAATCCATCAAAAACATGTTCGCTGTTAACCAACGTGTAGGTAGGTATACGTAGGTCAACGTGTAGGTAGGTATATCTGAATTTTCTTTTCTGGATGAAAATCTATGCCTGCTCTACAGCTGTAGAATTATTAACAACAGACACATTTAATTGGTCCGCACCAATAGGAGATAAGAACATTTATTTTTTGCTTATTTTAATGTCGATGTAGAGTTTAATACATGTTTTGGGGTACCAAAAACAATGGCACAAGGCCCGTGTACATTATCAGATTATTCACCATTAGAATTATTCACAAGAATTTTTTTTTGGGCGACTGAAAATTGGGAAAATTCTAAAATTTGTATGTTTTTCCCTAATAATTTTCAATCATGTCAATCAAACATTATTCCTGCTAATTGGACCCATAAACAGTGGTGCAAAATAATCGACAGATAATTTCAGCCCTTACACAATTTTTGACCACCCTTCAAAAATTTACAAATAGTGCCAATTTATAAGAAAGAGGAATAAAGTGTCTATTTTTCTACAGAGTCGTTTGTGCTGGTGCAATTTTCCTTAATATGTTGACCGGAAACCATAAAAACCTGCCACTGCCATGACCAGCTTCTCAGAAGGTAATAACAGCACAACTGATCACCTAGGCGTTTCCTTGTAGCCTCTCCTGGGAGTTTCTTCACGTATTTTACAATCAATCTAAATGTTTATATGTTGACTGAGTGGTGCGAAATAATTAAAGTTGGGGTCCGTACATATCTGCCTTGGGATATCTAAATGGCAGCTTAAATTTCCTGCATTTTTTTAAATTGTCACAATTGGGAAATTTTTGAAGGGTGGTCAAAAATTGTGTAAGTGATAAAATTGTCTGTTAATTGTTTTCCACCGCCGATTATTGGTTCAATTAGTAGGAAAAATGGTTGTCAGACATTTTCCCTCATAATTCCGAAAATTAAGGGAAAAACGTCTAATTTTGGAAATTTCCCAATTTTCAATGTTGGCCAAAGGTAAATACTTTTGTCTGTCAATTGGATCTTGGTACTTTTTCCATCTGGGAAAACAGATTGGAAAAGATTTTGAGGGGTCTTCACATCTCGGACAGAAAAATTAAAAAAAAAAGGTTATTTGCCTATTTGGAACTCGTGGACCGAATGCAAACAAATATTGGCACTGGATTACTGAATGAGTCCTAGAATGTAATTTTTTAGTTAATAGACAGTTTTCACATTTTGTCCATTCGGAGTGACATTCTCGAGGTCATAAATTCTACAGATCATGACCAATTGCCAAACTAAGGGTACTGAGTAGTTCAGGGGACCTTCCGTACCATCTATCAAGCCAACGGACGATCACGGTATCTCAGACTTTTTAGCATTACAGCTCCTTGGATATTACTGGTTTACTCAATATCTTAGTGGCAGATTTCAGAAAACAAAAGTGGATAACCAAATGTCAAACGAAATTGCAATAATATTGGAATGCCACAAGATAGTATTTTAGGGCCCATTTTATTCATTATATACTTAAACGCTCTTCACTACATTGAAGCCTGTGATGAATATTCTCTCTATGCTTATAGAGAGAATATTTTATCTCACTTATACTTGGTAATTAGGTGTCTTTACAAACCTGTTTCTTTCTCTAAAAATAAAAAAACGGACAAACCGACATATGCTGCTCTACTCGCTGGGACAAAGCATGGAATCCCGTTCAACTCCTACTCGCTGGGACATAGCCTGGTATCCCATCCAACTTCGTAGCAAGCTGACACACAAGGCAGCATTCGCCTCACACTCCTTTACTTGAGCACGAACCATTTGATCAGTTAACTGGTCAGTCTTAAAAAATTAAGACCACTGCATAAACAAATGTTTTCAATGTGATACAGAAAATTATGTAAATCTATCAACTGGTATAATATGTTTGATGTGATATATCTATTTATTTGTGTATCTTCAGCAAAACTACATATTTGGTATTGTTTTTTGGAATGTAATACCACC
This sequence comes from Tetropium fuscum, assembly GCA_964058915.1. NCBI lineage: Eukaryota > Metazoa > Arthropoda > Insecta > Coleoptera > Cerambycidae > Tetropium > Tetropium fuscum. The sequence goes on along the minus strand of CAXKVY010012756.1, from coordinate 19,626 downwards.
TTTTCTTGATAATTGCTAACTTTATTTGTCAATAAATATTGCTCAATGTCCATAAATGTCTAGACACTTTCCGAGCTATAAATGGGATTTCGACATATGTCAGCATCAGTTACAAAATTTATTTATACTCCTGATTTTTCTTATATTACATAAGAAATCTGAACCCTACTTTTTACCTATTGCAGATTTGTTATTGAGTACAAACCAAGCAAAGGAAGTTGGGATAAGAACTCAGAACGTGTTTTAATTCCTGGCGATCAAACGGAAGCTGGTATATTTACTTTGCGCCCAGCTACAACATATCATATTCGCATAATAGCCGAAAACGAAATTGGCATTAGTGATCCATCTGATACCGTTACTATAATAACTGCTGAGGAAGTTCCAAGTGGTCCTCCTACAAACATTAGAGTAGAAGCTGGAGATCAACATTCTCTTATTGTCTACTGGAAACCACCTCTTAGAGAACAATGGAATGGTGATATTCAGGGATATTACATTGGGTACAAATTGGCCAATTCCGACAAGCCACACTTGTTTGAGGTTGTTGAATTTCAGAGAGAAGAAGAAGGACGGGAACATCATTTAAAGGTAAAACTACGGAATTAATATCCATGTTTATTTATATCCATGCCATCTATATTTATATAACTAAAGCTGATTCAATACAGTTATGTAGTATACAGAATTTAATCATATATGTGTCTTTAAGATATCTGGAATGCATTTGGTATTATTTTTAGATTACAAACCTAAAGACATATACCCAATACTCAATAGTAGCACAAGCTTTTAATAAAGTTGGTGCTGGACCACTCTCTGAGGTTATGAAGGTTAATACAGCTGAAGGTGTACCAGAACAACCTCCAGAGAAAACTACTTGCACCACCCTCACCGCACAAACCATCAGAGTTTCTTGGGTGTCGCCACCTCTTACATCTGCCAATGGGGTTATTAAAGGGTACAAGGTGATTTACGGTCCTTCTGATTTATGGTTTGGTGAGTACCTTCTTCTTTCCTCTCAATTTAAATAATATAAAAAAACGTACAATAAAATTGTTACAATAAATCACTGAAAATATGTTTTTTAATTACAGTCTGTATAAAATGTATATGAGGTTCACTGTGCAGAGGTCAGCTACTCATGGGTGTAGGTTTTTTTTAGGGTCAAAAGTTTTCACATACATATTTTAAACACCACAGCTGATATTGAATGGATGATTCCACACCACTCATGAAGTATTGCTTTCGGCATGTTCCCATTTTTTAATGGGTGGTTCGCCAGTAGTCATGTTTCCCACAAGAAATCAAAATAAATATATATATTCCAAAATAAAGCAAAAGATTTTCAACAAAAAAAAATAATGAAAATCATCAACGTAAATTAACAAATGATAAATTGGCACAATTTGGAAATTTTTGAAGAGTCGCCAAAAAGTGTGTGAGGGATGAAATTGTCTGTCAATTGTTTTTGGTTTGGTTGCAATTATGATAAATGATAATTTGTGTCCAATTATGATAAATGTCTACATTTTTATTTTTCGAAGATAATCTATCCCCCAAGCAACTATTTCATATATTTCTATGAGAATACTCTTTCTGTTTACTTTTCCAGATATAAAATTCATATCTTCCAAAATTTTTACCAGACTAGCCTTGCACATTTTAGGTATAATATCATTTTCGCTTGTAATTTGCATCATCTTATTTAGAGTTGGCAATTCGTCCTTTGTAAAGAAACCGTGGAGCGTTCTACGTATCACATTTTTTGCATCTTCTTCCACTACAATCTTTTTGGTTTCAGTGGTTGTACACTTCCATGTATCTTTTCTTCTCTTTAAAGTGTGTATATGCTTGCAGAAGCAACAAAGCTTCTGTATAATCCGAAAACATATCCAGCAATTCATCCTTGTCACGATGAGGATGATATCTGTGTATGCAGTAACATACTCATAAATTAATTTTCATATTTCCATATTTATTATTATTCGTATTTCCATATTTGTTTTCATTATCCATATTTCCATATTTTCCATTAAACATATTTCCAACCTGCCACTGCCAGACTCGATTATAGTTTCCGCAACTTGCTTCGTGCTGAATGAAAAAATATAGCACATTATTCTCAATAATTTAAAAAGAGATTTATGCTCTCGATATTTGTTTGTCGACAAGGATCTGAGCGGCGTTGCCGTTTTTAACTTTTAAAGTAAATGTTTACCGAATTTTCATAGTAAAGTAGATGACAATATTTTCAAAGTAAATGCAAAAATGGGTAACATCTTGGCCGATACTATATTATTGTATGCACAATAACGCTTTTATGACATTCATAAATAATATAAACTTTTATATAGTATTGTGGAATTTTATAAATAATTGAATATTGAGAAATTTGAGAATTACATGTGGCAAGAGCGATTGCTCCTGTAGGTCCTCAGTCAACTTTGTATACATTTTCTACACACTTAACAAAAAACAATTAAATTTATAATTATTGTTTCAGATGAAAATGCCAAAGACACTAAAATTACTGCATCGAGTGAAACCATCCTCCATGGCCTTAAGAAGTATACTAATTATAGCATGGCAGTTTTGGCTTACACATCTGGCGGAGACGGAGTTCGCACTGCACCCATTCATTGTCAAACAGAACAAGACGGTAAGGTTTAAAAATAAAACAAATTTATTGATTTAGACCCATATATGTTTTCAGTTCCTGAAGCGCCAACTGCAGTAAAAGCTCTTGTAATGTCAGCCGAGTCAATCCTAGTAAGCTGGAGGCCACCAACTGAACCAAACGGAATTATTGAGTACTACATGGTTTATTATAAGGATGCTGCCAAGAGCGACGAAAAGCCCAAATCTCAAAAGATTGTTCCTAATCTTAAGAATCAGAATTTAAGTTATCAAGCTAAAAATTTAGACGGTTCACATAAATATGATTTCTGGGTAACTGCTGCTACAACCATTGGGGAAGGGCAACCGTCAAAGAAAGTTACAGTGTCTCCTAGTACTAGTGGTAAATATATTATAAATTCGTCGATATGAGTATGAGATATCAGTAAATTAACACTTTAGCACTCCGGCTGAATATCTTTCTGTTTAGTTCCAGCTAAGACTGCCTCCTTTGATGACACTTTCACCACCACCTACAAAGAAGATGTAACCCTACCATGCCTAGCCGTTGGAGTTCCACCACCAGTGATTACTTGGAATATCAATGGTGTTAAATTATCTGCCAATTCAAATGACAAAATCAGACAGCAGCCTGATGGCTCTCTATTTATTCGTGACGTCACTCGAGTCGATGCTGGTGAATATTCTTGTCGGGTAGAAAATGACTATGGACAGGATTCCGTAACACATCAACTCATTGTTAATGCCCCGCCTCATGCCCCCATCGTCCAGCTCACCTCCACTACTACAAACTCCTTGACGATTAAGCTTAAGCCTCATGAGACTGACGGAGAACCTATTCACGGTTATACTATCCATTACAAACCAGAATTTGGCGATTGGGAGACGGTTCAAGTTGCATCAAATGTTGACAAGTATACTATAGAAAAATTGTTGTGTGGTACAAGATATCAGCTCTACGTTACTGCTTATAATAGGTAAGTGTGGAATTTTGATATGGTTATTTCTGCTTATTTTTCATCATTCACACTGACAATATTGTAGCCAAGTTTTTCTAAGGTTTACATGAGAAATTTACCTAATTCCATATCACAAAGAAAAGCGTGTAAAGACCTTAAAAATACTCTTGGATTGTTCTTTTTTAATGGTAATTGGTAAAAAGTTGTCTATTCTCAAATAACGATAATAGGTTCACATGGGCGTCGTCGGGGGGGAGAGGCCCCTCTAGACTCTAGAGCCCTTGACTTGAATTTACTGATTTTCCATCATTTCTAGCATCGCTTAATATAATTTATTTATTTCAACACTGAGTAATAATTTGTGATTAAATATTTTTATTTCAAAAAAGTTCTCAAATCCAAAAAAAATATTTTTGGATTTGAGTTTATATTTTTGTTCAAGTGGATTTTTCCTTGAATTTACCAGTTTACCTGAAGTATCAGGCCAGCGTGTGACATTGAAAATTTTCATAATTTTTTCATAATGGAATGGATGCCTTCCTCCAGGCCCAGGTAATATTTTACTGATAAAACTGTACAGAGCTGTATCGATTGACTAGATTTTAAGTAACCATGTTGATTTTCCGAGAAGAAACCAAATTACACTTGAGGCCATGACATGGTCAAAAATCTTTGAGAAGCAAGTTAACAAACATTATCAAAAATTATCAACCAATTAGGTCGATAATTTGACGATATATCTCCGTTACATTTCCTTTTTTAAATAACGGTTTCCATTCATGCCTAGCTCTAAAAACAGATTTATAAGATAACTTAGAGGCTGAGCCATAAGATGTGCACAAGACGTTAGAACTACTGTTTACTTAGAAGACTTTAAAATTTTTGTTACCGTAAGACTTTAGAAATACCTGTACTTTTTTATTTTTCAAATCTCTTATAACTGAAACTATTTCCTCAGACGTAACTGGTATTAAGTAAATTTACATTTCGTTGTTTTCTATTAAAACTATATAAAAAGTAGAATTATTGGTTGCCTTTTTTAAATAAATCTACTGAAATATTAACAAAATATGTGTTGAAATCGTTAGCTTGTCTGTTTAAGATTTTTCATATTTGGATTAGTTTTTTCATTTGTTTTAGTTATATCATTAATGACTTGCCTCATAGCTTTAGATTTATTATCAGCTGAATGAATTATGTGTATATAATATTCTTTTTCGTACTTCCCGGACCAAAGTAATAACTTTGCTCCCTTATGACAAGGACTCAACCTTTTGTCCTTCCGGGAATTAATATTGACGAAAATCCCGGAAGGATTTAATTATAAACAAAACAATGTAACAAGTGTTTTATTGATTTAATATTTACCTAAATTAATGTTATTACAGTTAGTCATTTTAACCAGTCTTTCCTGGGTGACTGCAGGAGATATGACCTACTTCGGCTCCCCTTTTATCAATATCAGATAATACTCCTTCACTCACAATCGAAGTCATGACACTATGACAATGTCTCCAAATTAATCTTGTCACGACGTAACATTACTATAGTTACGAAATTTTCAATCAGTGACTTCCATTATTTGTCTCGCTTATGCTTCTCTGTTTCTATAAAGGTTTCTATGTGCTCTTTAGGGTTCCGTACCAAAGTGTAAAACGGGACCCTATTACTAAGACTCCGCTGTCCGTCTGTCACCAGGCTGTATCTCATGAACCGTGATAGTTAGACAGTTGAAATTTTCACAGATAATGTATTTCTGTTGCCGCTATAGCAACAAATACTAAAAACTGAATAAAATAAATATTTAAGGGGGCTCGCATATAACAAATGGAGGCTATGCTAATGTATGCTAATAAATGCCGGAGTCGCCGGTCGGACGAAATTAATTAAAAGCTTGTGTGTTGTGTGATTTTATAGATAATGGTACGGAACCCGTCATGCGCGAGTCCGACTCGCACTTGTTATTTATATTATGTATACGTTTCAATTTCCGAAGCACGGAAAAAGTCATATATACCTTGCGTCTGAAGTACTGTTAATCCCTCAGGTAAATTATCATAAACTTTACCTTCGGGATTAAAAGTGCTACTTCAGTCCCGTGCTATATAATATACTATTTTTGTATTCTCTAAAAGTTTCTTGTACGGAACTTTAATTCTTTTGTCTTCCCACTTTATACCTTTCATCTATATATGAAATAGTTTGCTATAGGACTAATTTTTGTTTCAAGTTAATATTTCTGGAGTTTTTAGAAAAACATTGTTACATACTTGACCACATTTCCATATCAAGAGCATTAGTGAAATTTGCTAGATTTTGTAGTTTCTAGAAATTGTTCGGGTATTTTCGGTTCGGGTTCGGGTAAAAGTGTATTTTGAGGTTTCAAACGTTAATATTTGACCCATACGTCCCGTTAATATAGAAAATATAAAATAAAAAAGATATGAATTGATGAAACTAAAAAACTAATTTTTTTAGCATTGGTACTGGGGACCCATCAGATAATTTAAACCCCAAGACACGTGGTGAGAAGCCAATCATTCCTAGTGCGGATAAATTTATTGAGGTCTCCTCAAACAGCATAACCCTTCACCTTGGCGCTTGGTCAGATGGCGGCTGTCCTATGTTGTACTTTGTAATCGAAAAGAAGATAAAGTAATTATATTCCAGCTATTTTATGTCAGATAATTGCATACCACGTGTTCCTTGTAGGGCAAGCACTGAATGGATTCAAGTCTCAAACAATGTGAAACCTGGTCAGAACTTTGTCCTTCTTGATTTGGACCCAGCCCAGTGGTACCACTTACGAGTTACGTCCCATAATAACGCTGGATTTAATGTTGCCGAGTACGAGTTTGCTACATTGACTGTTACTGGAGGTAAGGCTGTATTGTATATATGTATATAGAGCTGTTTTGTCTAGTTATGCTTGTGTGTACTTTTATTATTATTGTCTTGTTACTTTTGGTTCTTTGTTCATTTTAAACAATTATCTAATGAACTAAACTTATCTAACTTCATTAAGTGAAAATAAGCGAGATCATAAAGTAGGCATAATGGAAATGGACTCTAAAGTTTCGTTTATATTTTTCCTGGTAAAAAATAGGAAAAAAACGTTTTGAATAACATTCAAAGCAAGGTTCACTAGTTGTTTTTGAACTGTTTTCCTGCGGCTTTTTGTTTTACTGCATGTTTTTTTACAATGTTATGGTGAGGTTATGCCGTAAGAATAGATGGTGTGCATTTAAGTAGTGAACAAAAATGCATATTTCAGAGGGCGTCTGCAGTTGGCGGTACTGTTCGTAGTATATACGAGGTCTGTCCCAAAAGTTTCCGACCTTCCTTCATATCTTCGCGCCTGATAATTTTAGCACCCTCTGCCAGGTACGAGTTTTAACTGTAAAGCTTTACGAACTCCCTAGATGCCGCAGTTTTCGTCGGGACGCCTTAGTTTACATACAGCGTGCGTTTGTATTACAAAGTGTTTACGTTTGTCCCATTTTGCAATTCTTAAAACTTGAAAAAAGTTGTGCAGAGTCCATCAACATGATGAGGACGGCATTTGGGAACGATTGTATGAGCAAAACACAAATAAAAGATGGGCATAAGTGGTTCAAAGATGGGCGCACATCTGTTGATAGTAACCCAAACTCTGGGCGGCCTTCAACGACAAAAACACCGGATAATAGCTAACGTGTGAAATTTACAATCGATGAAGATTGTTGATTGACTGTGCGAAATTTGTCTTGTAATCGCTCGAAGGTGCGAAAAACCTTCGTCTTGAAATGGCTCAGGAGAATTTGGGAATTCTTTTTAGACATAACGCAAGAGAAAATAGTGTTTTTGCAAAAATTTTATCTTACATTTCAACCTATTTTGTATATTTAATGATCAAGCAAAATTACAAGGATTATTTTTTGTCTTTTGTGTAGTGTGTCCCAGATACAGGCGGGCCCAGATACAGGACAAGTAACCCATCTGATTCACGTGGACATTGGGAGCTACGCCAAAGGAGAACTTAAAAAATATGCAGAAATGCTGTTTACAATTAATTTCTTTTCTTTTGTGGCTAAACAAAATCAAAGACTAGGCAGCAAAGTCACAGACATAAGCGGCCCTTATGTCTATGTTTTCACTTTGTGGTTAAAAGAAATCAAAGGCAAGGCAGCAGGATCTTATCACGTATCGTTGCTTATATGAAGCCTAATAAATTTCTATAAGTTTTCATCTAAAGGCCCAGTTAGTTAAATATGATGAAGAATTCTAAAAACACAAAAGGAATTTCACTTTCTGGCGGAAATAGTAATTTAAAATACCTCATAGAAAGTTAAAATAATATTTGCAGGTATTATTTGGTTTTGAAAGGACATGGCACTAGATTTTTGAATTTTTTAAATAAATATGCTGTTTATACTAAAGAAACGCTAAAATCAAGGGAAATTTTTTGTGAGCCTACAGGGTATCTCAAAGAGTTGAACCAAATGCCGCTACTTTGTATCTCGATTTATTAACTATGCTATTATTACATTGATAATTCTAATACGATCAATGACGATTAATTTACTTTTGGAAAGCCAAATTAGATCTCTGTTATTTATATTTAACAACATTAGGATACTTCTCTACAATGAACAAATTATATTGTATGTTTATATGCCTTTATGTTTTTCATTCTGTTGTTTTATGTTTGCAGCACATGTTTTATACCAACACCATCATGTATATATCAATATCGACTTTGTTGAGCATCCTAAATTTCTGCTTGCAAATAGCAATAGTACCTGAATATATAACATAACGCTGCAAATCATTGTTAGATATTTCATCCAAACATAATTATTTATAGTAAAGACAAAATTTTTTTTGTAGACTCAGGCAACATGTCATAATTCATATTACATTTTCCCACTTTTCATTTATTTTTGTACATAATTAAATTATCTGAATGTTTTGAATGTTAAATGTTCGGTGTTTTTCAATCTATAGTTGTTGAATGACTTAAAGATATAGTTAATTTAGTTTTTATGGGCATTGATTCCTTGAAATGTAGTCATTCAACAGGTAAACAACATGAAGAAGTGTGTATTAGAATAGAGTAGAAAATTACCGCCATTATTCACCAATCAGTTAACTCCTCCAGATCAGTTACTTGCCACACATTTTGAAATTGGTTCTAGTGGGAACAATCTGAGTACCTATAAATTACATATATAGGGGATTCAAAACAAGATGCCCCAAAGAGGACTCTATAAGTATGCATTTAATAAAAATTTGAAAAAGAAAATAAAATAAATAATCAAAAATTAACAAAATACGTATTTTTGTAAATTTATTATTTATTAATTATGATCATATTTGTGGGAAAATTATAAAAATTTTATAAGGGTATAAGGTTTTTATACACAATGTTTATTTGGCATTTTATATTGCAAGAACAGTATTGATAGGAAAAACTGTAAATTATAAAAAAAACTCTCAAGCCAAAGCAAATTTATCTAGATTTTATCTATATGTTAATATTTGTAAAAATAAATCGGTTTGGATCATTCTCCCAACTGACTGAAGGAAATTGATTTTCATTTTATCATTTGGATAATCCAAAATATCTTTTCTGGTGGGCCACTGATATTGCACGGCAGCAGTATAGGCTCGATTGCATTTTCGTTTGGTGTATCAGGAGGCATATTTGCCATCAATGATTTATTTAGAGTAGTAATTTTCAATTTATTACAATGATTTTGTAAATTTCGTCTCCATTGTTTATTTTTAATCCTATGCTCCTTTGGGTTCATCTCACTAATTAATTTAATTTATTATTTTTTTATTTCTTAGGTCCTTCAATTTTTCTTTAAGTCGAAGTGCCTCTAACTCTTCAGGTTTTTCTTTAATTGCCTCTTTTTTTATCATACTCCTTTTTCCTTAATTCTAGGTTTTCTTTAGAGATTTTTCAATTTAAAACTTAAAATCATTCCCTGATACTAAATATAATTTCCTCATATTTAAAACTATGAGGGAATGACGATGAGGAAATGACGAATCACATAGTTTTTCATTATTCAACATTAGAGTGAAATTAAATTTAAGGTTAATGATATAACAATATACTTCCTCTGAATAATTAATAGACATGACAGCATAATCCTATTTTATTTAAACAAATGTAAATAAGCTAATGAGGTAATGACCAATAATAAAAACAACTCACCTGTTTTAGTTATTTAAACTTATTTAAAAAATTAGAACAAAAGAGCAACTGGGGCTTCACTAACTGTCATATGTACACTAAACACGTTGGTCTACTGGATGTTAGAGACATCTAAGAAAAATATATAGTAGTATATATAGTAATATATATAATATAATATAATATATAATAATATATAATATAGTATATATAATATTATAGATCAGTGTGAGGGAATGATAATATTACTTAGGGAGGGACAGCTATACGTTTGTTTTTTAAACTGTATTTATCAAAAAAAAAATTGTATCATTATAATCGCAGTCGAGTTTTTTTTCTATTTCGTTAACAAAAGAAAAAACTTTCTTAGCCTATCACGTTAGAGAGAGATAGAGCATAGAGGGAGTCAAATTCATACAATTTTTAGAGATGGTCGCTATTGATTCTAAAGTTTTAATATTAATTCGATAAATACTGAATTTTAGTGAATAGCACGGTAGTAAATTTACTACCGGAGTGAATAACAATGTATTGATAGCTTATTTGTCATTCAGGAAGTGTGGAATTGTGCTAGTATAGTACTTCACAATGTTGTGCAAATGAGTACCTACTTGTACAAAATAATATCTAGCACATCTAAAAAAAATTGTCTTGCTATTTCAATTTTACAAATCCCCATTTTTGTGACAGTAAAGAAAATAGGAGAAGGATAAAATTAGTAGGTAACCAATCGAATCAGGCATAATATACCTACCTAGTGGTCAGAAAATATTGAGTATGCATCTGATTAAGTTGTGTGACAGTTTCTACAATGGCTAATAGGAGATCAAATGCAAGGCATACTCTAGATTTGTTTACATTTATTCTACCTGTTAACATTGATAGACTTCAGTGTTACAGAGCAATTTCAACAAAAAACGTAGCATCTATCATGTTTTTTGCTGAAATTGATGGATATCACTTAAGTCTACCATTGTTAAAAGTAAAGTGAATTCATATGACAACCCACAATTTTACTTCTCCTTTTTCAAACAGTGTCAAACTTTTTTTGTAAATGTTGGCTTTGGAAAACACCACATCCCAAAATCTTGATGTATTTTGTAGAACAATTATATGGGAGTTAAAATTAAAGTTTAAAGTAAATATGAGATATGGCAATGTTATTTTATACCTGAGCTCTGCGTAGTTATAACTGGAACCTGTTGAAACACCCCCTGTGTTTTGGTTTCAGGTACTATTGCCCCGGCCCGTGAAATCCCCAAAGAGGACACCATACAAATAATCCTCGCAAACCTTAACCTTGTAGTTCCTGTAGTGGCTGCCATCTTGGTCATTATTGTTGCCATTATCGTGATCTGTGTGTTGCGTGGCAAAGGAAACTATAACAAAGGTACAGTGTAATGTATGTTGTATTCTAGGTACGATCGCACCTGCCAGGGATATGCCCGCCATGAAAATGCTCTTCCCTTGGATTCCAGATTGGGTAGAATGGAACATTGCTGTTCCCGTTGCTGCAACCGTTGTTGTGGTCGTAGTCGGTATTGTTGTCATTTGTGTGGCACTTTCAAGGAAAGCTCACGGGCCTCTCCAAACTAGGCTCCGGAGCGACTGTATGTGTATGGCCCTATTCTTCATTTCTCATTTTTTTTGTCTTATTTTGTTTTTAACTCTTTCCTCCAGTTATATAGTCCTATCATCATTCTTTTTTGAATAGATAATTCACACATCGATTTTTCTTAATGTAAAACAAGAAATTGTACCGATTTCAGAAAACTCATATTTCGTGTAATGAATTTCCTTTTGTTCTCAGGGTTTTTATGTAAATCATATAAATATTGTAAAATATTGAACAGTAATTAGTGTTATAATTAAAATAGCTTACATTTGTGTCCTAATACCCCAGGCAATAGAGACTAAATAAAGGGCTCACATGGGAAAAATAAGAGGATTTAGTTTAGTCTAGAACAATTATTGATATCATGCACCCTACGCTTTTTTACAAAATCTTAATAGTTAAAACATTTTATTATATTTTTTACTTTTTTTTTATATATTATATTATTTATATTTTTTACTTTTTAGTTCGGTTTCCCTTTAAAGCGTGTTTTTTTAGTTTTTAAACTATAATTTTTATGAATGCGGTCCTAAATAAAGGGGTTATGACTCGTTAAAGAAGACTTTTTTTTACAACAACCTGGTTCGAGGTATTCAACATTAAATAACGGAAAATTGATGCATTTTTATGGAAAAACTTCTAGAGCAATTTTTGTAGTATTGGGAAATCCTTTAAAATGAGTAGGGTTACTTTAATATTGCGTTATAACTAAGCCAAATACGATGCTAAAACGGTGGGCTGTTCAAATTTTTGAAAAAAAAATAAAGCACTAAAACCCCAGCCATTCCCCCCAGAATGGATATTGACCATTATCCCTTTACGAATTACTTTATTTTAGTATTACTCATGTAATCCAAAAGTTTGGCCGGGTTAGAATGCATATTTTTCGGAAAAAATATGATGAAAATGAAAAACGTATTTTTCAAATTTCTTAAAAAATAACTCGATAAAAATGATATACTACAAAAATATAAGTTTTTTCTTAACAGAAATTTGGGATTTTTTCTATTTATGTAGTACTGGATAGGACTGGAACCTTTGATGTAACTATAACACTCGGAGTAGTTTCCACAAGCACCAAAACACTTTCACTTCGCTCGACGCGCGTTTCGCCAACGAACTGTCAGTTTTAATCGTCTCCGGATGATGCCAACTTGGATGGCGAAACGCGCGTCGAGCGAAGTGAAAGTGTTATGGTGTTTGTGGAAACTACTCCGAGTGTTATTTATGTAAGGTAAAAATTAACGGAGATATAACTTAGAAGAAAAATTCGGAATCAGCGACCCAAAAAACAAGGTAAGCTTAAAAAACTAAAGCCCCCTATTTTTAATATTCTCTATTTCCTGGAGTATGTTTACATTTTCTCAAAATGCTTTAAAAATTTGGCATAGTTAAAACACAAGGGCATAGTTAAATGTGAAATCTTGATGTTTATTACTTATGTAAGTAAGCTGGTTATAGAATTTTCTATTTAGAAATATATGATATTAATTTATTGCATTGAATGCTCCTAGGTTTTATTTTGGTTTGCTCCAGCATCAACATTCTCATAATATTATTTGATCATTAGATTTAAACATTGTTTGAAACTATTATTATCGTGTAGATGATGTGGTCTACAATCAGTCCTGCAATGCTGCCTCCACTTTGGACAAGCGTCGTCCAGATTTGCGCGACGAATTAGGATACATTGCACCACCAAACAGAAAACTTCCACCCGTGCCAGGCTCCAACTACAACACTTGTGACAGAATCAAGCGAGGTACCTTAAGTAAGATCATCATCGCTTCTTATTTGCATGCGTTTATTTTAAATTATATTCAGTTCAATGTTCATGCATATCCATCAGCTAATTTAGAGGGAAATTATTAATTTTCTAGTTCTAGTCATTTATTATTAAGTTTGCGTTTGAAAATTAATGATTTCTAGAATAAACACTGAGAGTAAATGTTCCCAAACCAATATCTTCTGCCTTGCTTCAGTAAGTGTTAGATTTAGTTATCTATTTTTTGCTGATACATGTTATTAATAGCCTTATTAACAGAGGGGCAAATAATGCAAATATGCGGCTTATGCGATAGATTTTACTTTTTATTTTATAATTGTACATATAGGAGCACATTACCGTTCTCATTCTACTTGGGACCCCAGACGTCATTTATATGAAGAGCTAAGGAGTAGGAGGGGCTCAAATGAGACTGTTCATACTCACAGAGGTAAAGATATTCAGCTTTTGTAGAATGGTTTTTGGTAAAAAGCTTTTAGGGTGCTTTACTTTAACAAGTATTTCCTGATATGATAACGATAAATAAGCATTATGAAATATTGTAATGTTTTTATGTGATCTATTTTATCTCTTTTGTTGTACACTAACAATTATTGCTGTGTCAGGGGATGAATATGAAGTAACTAATTCTGTAGCTAGTCAAAAGATATAGTAGCAATATTTATATAAATAGGGTCATTTTATAATTTAATATTGCATTCAATGAGGTTAAAACAGACATTGCTCCTAGTAACAATTCCCTTGTAAAATTTTGCCTGGGCCTTCATATGATCATTACAAATACAATGTCAAAACTCCTTATTGGTCTGTGTGCTACTACAATATTACCTCTTGGAGTACATTCAATAGCGATAAAGTGGCAATAACAAGTTTGCATAAGCCGGCTCAGTTTTTAATAAAAAAAAGAAATTAAATTCCCAAGGACGCCACTGACCAACTACGTCATTTAGTCCCTAAATTGTTCTGGGTATCCAATACACTTTCTGGCACTTTCTGTAATTCTTGGGAGAAAGAAAAATACTGCACACAGTAGATTTATTACTAGGTTTAGAGCTGGTGATACATAAAAAAAAATTATTCAAATTACATAAAAATGTGCTACTGTACCTGGAAACGAAGTAAATACAATAAATGAACAGCTTATATAGAAAACGGTTTAAACGTCAAAGTGCACGATGACCTCTCCGCAATCAATATATATATATATATATATATATATATATATATATATATATATATATATATATATATATATATATATATATATATATATATATATATATATATATATATATATATATATATATATATATATATATATATATATATATATATATATATATATATATATAAAATGCTGAGGCAATGCCCACCTAAATGTGTTGATCAAACAACGGAAGTAACCAGGCGAATACCTATACACTTTGTCAAACGTTTGCTGAGGGCTCGTAAATATTATTTGAAACTTAAGCGTACACACGTAGAGTAGCAATATCAAGTCAATCACAGTGTGTGTCCCCTTTTAAAATAATCTTAAAACTATCTTATCTGTGATATGTAATAAGTCTCCCAGTGAGGTGGATCTCTCCTGTGACTGTACACCGGTACTACGGGGGTCGATGGACTTCAGGAAGTTGGTCTCAAAAGTGGCCTCAAAGGTGGCTCAAAGAGAGGTGTGTAAAAGCAGGTTGTCTCAAAGGTGGTGTGGCGTAACTTAATTTGCTGGAAATACGGCTTTGAAAAGATACATTTTTAAAAAATGTTATTGGATCGTTTATAGTAATTACAACTATATATTGGGACTGTAGTAATTATAATATTAATAAATAAAACAGACGTTTCATTTATTAAACGGTTGGAATCTTTTTGCAAGATATACTTATAATAATAATAATATAAACTTTATTGAGCCCTGAAATTTCACAAATGTAAAACTTATTGGACTAGTCATGTCACAGATAGATAAAAAAACTACAAATAATTACTACTGGATCAACTAACATACGTACATAAAACATACAGAACATTCAATAGGGATTAAGATTCATACACATCCACATACACCCACATAATCAAGATGAAACTACAAGTAATTACTACAGCTTCAACTAACATACGTACATAAACAGTATAGAACATTCAATAGGAATTAAGATTCATACACATCCACATACACGCACATAATCAAGAGCATAAATACTCATCAGAGAGTAAAAAGCCTGTTTTACTAAATAGTTATACAGTGTAGTTTTAAAATTGTTAAATCTATGTAGGGTTCCAAATTTAATTTTAAACTTAATAAACTAAATAATTCCTTGATATATATGTGAGTCTTGCCCTACTCTTAGTCTGGACAGTGGTTGAAGAATGTCATCGCTATGTCGTGTGTTATAATTATGTATTACTTCTTTTTTTGTAAATGTTTTTTTTCGTTGTTTGATTTCCATAGTTAACACATAGATATATAATAAAAATACTAATATAAATATATATAATATAAACACGGAACCGTCAAAAATAATATTTCAATATATATTTCTTTATAAGATGGTAATGGGTGACAGCCACCTTATAATTATACACCTTCTAATTTTTTTTGCAGTGTTAAAATTTTATTCATATTCATAAGTTTCCCCAGAACATTAACCCATATGATATTGTTGACTGTACTAAGCCATAGTAAACTAATTTTAATTTGTCCAAACTTACCGTAGGACGCAACTGTCTAATAATAAAACATGTGGTATTTAATTTAGAGGATATCTTCATTATATGATTTTCCCAGGTCATTTTATGACCAACTGTGATACCCAAGAATTTTATGGAACTGGTCTGTTCAATTGACTTTTTATTTAATTTGACAAGGTGAAAAAAGGTGTAAAAATTTTCAGTAACATTTTTGGATAAAAATGACAAAGAAAGTTTTATTTGTGTTTACGAATAAACCATTATTTACACAGCACTTATAGAATTCCGTCGCTCTTCTTTGTAATTCAGCTGACATTATAAAGGGTCGTGTGCATTATTATTGTTCATGTGACTAACATGGGAAACGGAGAATAATTTATTTCGTTTTATCAGGTTTTATCAGTTCACCTGTTGAAGGTGTAATAATTTTTGAGTTTTTTAATTCATCAGTCGTCAGATATACTTTTAAATATCTGCTAGGGTATGTCTTATATGGTATGTCTTACATTTGCATCATTGCAGGTTAGGCTGCTGCACTGACTGGTTCCCTTAAAAAATCACCATAGTCACCATTTTGTTTTAGTTTGAAATTGTTTGAAATAGCCAATTGTATTATTTGATAACAACATTTTTGCCTTATGACTCACCGTTAATGAAATACCCTTAAAAAACAGAATTTTTATAACTTCTGCCCCAGCCTTAAATTTTAACAGCACACCGATCGATAAGGACTTTTAGCATTTCATTAATAACGGTAATATTACAGCACACAATGTTGGTAATTAATTTAAACGACTTATTAATAATTTAAAAAATGATCATCTTGATGTTCCATGTCATGAGTCATTTACGTTTACTGTAAATATGCAATTTATCAAACACTCATACCTCTCTTTCAACTTTAAGTCTGGTACGTAAAATTAGAGATTGTGGTTCCATTTGAGCGGGAGAAATAACACATAACATAGGCGGTGAACCTCTAGTGTATAAATATTTGACACTTGGGGATGACTGCTTAACTTTGAAACTGAACACACTCAACCTGACAAAAAACAAATAAAAAAAGGAGCCCCAAAATATGATTTTTCCATTGATTGGAACGTGTAGGTCTAAAAATCGTGAGAATGACTCGGCATTCCAAAGTGGGGATATTCAATAGCTTCCAATTATGTTTTTGTAGATTATTTATTAAATTTATGTACAGTAAACGACTCTAGCGTTTATTTTGAGACAAATTTCTATGAATTTTTTAAATTATAAAGCTTGAATTTTATATGCAAATATACCGTCTAATTCCTAAATAATGTTTATAATGTTCAACACTTTCATTAGCATATTTGGCAGCAATATTGTTATTACAAGAAAATAGTACACATAACAGTCTTGGTACTAATTTGACTAATCTGGGTTTATAAAGTTCTTGATATAGAAGCATTTGTGATTTTACTAATATTACTAATAGCATCCCTATATATAATTTATAGCTAGTAAAAAACATCCTACAGAACCAAAAAGTAAGTTTTTTTCTGCTTCTTTGCTAATCCTATTTCTTTTATCTGCATGTTGCTGCTAGACGACATGCATATACCCATAGTCCATAATTAATAAATTAACTTAAGTATTTGTGTGAATGCGAAATTTCAATGATCCATTTAGTATTAGTTCTGTTTGAAATGCAAGTACACCGAGTATTTATGTGAACACCTTTATGTTTTGATCTACAGTATGTTTGTTAAAACAGCAGGTTTGTTCTTATGCACAAATATTTACATTTATAGAGCAAATTGATTTATAAATATGTTCAAAGTGTCAATATTAAGAGGGAAAATAAAAACGGCTTGTTATCATATGATTTATATGTTATGAAGCACTTTTATCTACAACTGCGCGGTAATATGTCATTTGCCGCACCATTTTGAAGAAAGCCATTCGAAGGTACCCAAGCAGCACAGGTTGGTCAGGGCGACGTCGAAATATAACCTAAAGTTGGTTTCATACATCCGGTCACATTGAATATATTCATTTGCCATCATTATATACCAGTGGTCGTACTGTATAGTAGGCAATCCAAACCACGAGACCAATTCAATACGGCGTGGAGGGCAAACATTTGTTTGATTCATATAACCTTGTGTGTGCTGTCAATATCGCATCTAAGCTGGGCTGATTTCAATGCATTCTCAATGATTACATAACTGTTTGGCCTCCGCGCCATAATACTTCAAAAATTTTACAGGTCATTGGATTGCCTAATGAACAAAATAGGTTAAAATTACTACACCAAATTGTAGTAGTTGTATATATACCAGAAAATCGTTTTTGACAATGGTAAACAGAAATATACCTCTAACCTACTTACTGTATAGAATAAATATAAATGTACATATCTAAGTCAACTTGGTCATATTAGGTGTGTTCGTGTATACCTATTATATGTTACCTGTACAGAAGAGGTATAAATGTACATATATAATTCAACTTAGTTGTATTAGGTGTGCTCATTTATACCTATTACATGTTAACTGTGCAGAAGAGGTATAAATGTACATACCTATTACGACTAACCTATATTTCGATAGTTTTCAGAGGTGTGTGTACGTACTTTTCGAGTTGTACTAACTGAAAAGCTAAAATTGTATATTTGTTAATAGTGATAAAATGGATGTTTCTGAAATCGTCTACTTGGTCAATCTAGACGTTCAATCAATCAATCAAAAATTTATTTAACAATTATTAATACAAGATGACATCCCGGATTATCCCCATGCCCGGGTCAAGCCAAACATCCACGCGCAGCAGGCATCGTGGCAATTCAGGGGCTGGACGACGGAGGGGGTTAATTATAAGTGTTTACTTCACTGTTTATTAGTTATTCACACAACATAACAGGATATGTGCACGGTCAAATGTCAACATGGAAGAAGACTTGTATCGTATTTTCAGGTACTGGGTTGATATATAGAAATAGGATAGTCCGACTTCAATCAACCTAATCAATTGGTTAGGACAAAACTAGAAAAATTAACGTCGGCCTATCCGACCTATTCCATATATCATTTATTAGTATTTGTTACGATCATTAGTATAGAACAGGTCGGATTGCTGACGTCGACTTTGCCGACGTCGGCAATAGCGACGGTAACTACCAAGATCCCTCCAATTTCGACCATAGGCATAACACTATACCAGGCACATGCCAATTTTGTAGTCATGATATGTACAATTTTATTATAAACTTAGTCGTTAGTTATATTTACTGTTATTTGTGCTGCTTGGGTAAGTACCTAATAAACAAAATAGGGCACGGTTGTAGATAAAAAGTCATATATAATATATCACAAAACTGTTTTTTACATCTTTGTACTATTTGCTTAAAGTTGCAAAAGCATTTTATGAAAGATGCACTTATGGAAAAAATAGCATATTATCTCTATTTATGTATATATGTACATATTTATGTGCAAATGTATGTGTGTTAACTTTGTAATATAGGTAAAACCTTTATAGTTCTGAAGCTAGAGACTAACTGATGAGGAAAATATCAGAATTTTCTATACTTGTATTAAAGGTATGGATGACGAAATCTGCCCTTACGCCACATTCCACCTATTGGGATTCCGTGAAGAGATGGATCCTACCAAGGCTATGCAATTCCAGACATTCCCTCATCCACATGCAGGCACCATGGGACCTTCAGGTATGAATACCCCCCACGGACTTCACTCAAGAAATGGATCACAATCCATGCCAAGAC
>CAXKVY010012755.1:0-31578 GCA_964058915.1 Tetropium fuscum | reverse complement strand
GTCCTTGAACCTGTTCTTTACCTGCTGTACACCAACGACATCCCACAAAGCAACAGGGTAGTTACGGCCACATTCGCCGACGATACTGCTCTACTCGCTACTGACCAAGACATACAGTCGCCACAAACAAATTTCAAACGGCAGTCAACAATGCCACCACTTGGATAAAGAAATGGTGTATCAAACTAAATGGGCCAAAATGGATTCACGTCAGTTTCACCAACAAGAAATATGACACCCCAATGACTGTCAACCAGCAAACAATCCCACATGCAAACGAGGCAAAAGTATCTAGGCATCAAGGGTCAGATGCCTAGGCATCTAGGGTCAGATGCAAAGTATCTAGGGCCATCTAGATATTTTGCGTTTAGGGTCAGATGCAAAACTTCGATGGAAGACACATGTGAAAAAGAAACGTGAGCAATTAAATCTCAAATTCAGACTAGTATTGGCTCCTCGGACTTTGAGTTGTCAATACACAACAGACAGCTTATTTACAAGCAAATTCTGAAGCCCATATGGACATATGGCCTCCAACTTTGGGATGCACTAAGAAATCCAAGATGCAATTAATGCGAACGATCCAGAATAAAGTACTTCGAGGCATCGTCAAAGCGCTGTGGTACATTCGTAATGAAGACCATCGTGACATGAATATGCCTATAGTTGAAGATGATATTAAGAGGTTTGCAGGCAAACATCAGAAGAGGCTAGAAAACCACGAAAACGTCGAAGTGATATAACTACTCGATAAGACCGGACTGAAGAGACGGTAAATTTATACAAATAATGTTTTTAAATCCACTTTTAATTATCGTCCTATCCATTATGTAACGTGTTGTAGCCTAATTGACCAGCAGTATACGTGAGTAAGGTAAGCCAGTGTACGGTGTACGAAAGTATGGTAAATCAGTTTTTTCTCACAGTACAAAAAAACATATATTACGGACAGAGGCGAAAGAGTTTAAGCTTACAAACTATTTATGTTAGCATGCCTTCCTAGTGGTAATTAGTGGTATATACGTTACGCAGCCAATATGGGATAAACAGGGTACCCAGTTATTAACTCGACAAGAACACTCATATATTCAGGGTGGTCAATATATTTGTTAACTTACCTACTAAAGCTAAGTTGACCTGAAAATTTCTGGTTGGAGAATTAACAAAGTCAACTCTGCATCTAAATACTCCTTGATCATGTGCAGTAACATTTTGAATCTTTAGTCTTGCCTTAATTGGTTCACCTTCTGCAATGAAGTATGAACGAGCTCCTAAATCATCGGTCATTGCGAGATGCGACGCCTTATTAAGAGGTCTATTTCGTGCGTCTAAACTGAAAACAGCAATTATAAAAATATTAATTAACAAATATATATATATATATATATATATATATATATATATATATATATATATATATATATATATATATATATATATATATATATATATATATATATATATATATATATATATATATATATATATATATATATTTATATATATATATATATATATATATATATATATATATATATATATATATATATATATATATATATATATATATATATATATATATATATATATATATATATATTAGCTTTGAAATTCTTTGCTATTCATATTTATTTTGTGAAAAGTAATCTTGGGTTGGTAGCATTTCATTACATAGAAATAAGCAAATAGACGAATAAGAAGGAAAACACACTTACCAGTGCTATATCTGGACACACATACGGAAATGAACCACTATACACACGAAAACGAACCACTTAGAAGTTGTACAAGTTCTTTCACCTTTCTTGCGGATCTTCAGAGCAGTATACGATTTATTTCATTGATCATCCATACTTGAATTTAAAATATTAATACTCCAACATTTGCAGTGACGTTTTATGACATTAGTTTTTGACGGAACTCATTCTTAGAATACACAAACCTAGTCTACTATTTATATAATATGTTCAAATAGAACAAATATAAATAGTAGACTAGGTTTGTGTATTCTAAGAATGAGTTCCGTCAAAAACTAATGTCATAAAACGTCACTGCAAATGTTGGAGTATTAATATTTTAAATTCAAGTATGGATGATCAATGAAATAAATCGTATACTGCTCTGAAGATCCTCAAGAAAGGTGAAAGAACTTGTACAACTTCTAAGTGGTTCGTTTTCGTGTGTATAGTGATTCATTTCCGTATGTGTGTCCAGATATAGCACTGGTAAGTGTGTTTTCCTTCTTATTCGTCTATTTGCTTATTTCTATGTAATGAAATGCTACCAACCCAAGATTACTTTTCACAAAACAACTATATATATATATATATATATATATATATATATATATATATATATATATATATATATATATATATATATATATATATATATATATATATATATATATATATATATATATATATATTTATGTCAAATTTGTATTTAAATGTAACGGAAATATCCTTCAATGCGAGATCCGGAAATATGACAACATTGCATATGGATCTCACTTTAAACGACAGTTATAATTGTATATAAAATTGGATCTCGCGACGTGGGAATCCTGCCATACTCGTATATACTAATATGACGGATGAAATTTGCGGTTTGCTGCGCCCACTACAGCCAGGCGCGTTCTACTCGAATGTTCGGCCGCGTTTTAAACCATTTTAGCATCATTTAAACGTATAAGTATAAATGTACAAATTTTAGATAATGCTCTGAAGCTAATGTAAAAATTACGATTACGAAAACTAACTAAATTCTCCATAAAAAACATCGTTCTAAATTGTTAGTTCTAAAAGAACTTTAAAATTAAAAATATACTGTCTGCCTATAAGAAACTGGGAACTGCCTATAAGAAAGTGGGATTTGGTTTTCCAGTTTCTAAAACTTTTTCAAATAACACAACTAACCCAAATATCTGTAATTCCTTGATAGCGTATTAATCAACCCATGTTTACTCAATTTTGCCATAATTGTATCATTTTCATATCTCTTTCGATTTCCGAGATCTTCAAAGATATTTATTTAAAATTTGAATTACTCTGTACACATATTTCGAACGTAAAGCAATGAAATTAATATTTCGGAAGTAACAACACGACAGATAATAAAGGGGAAAAATCAAAATAAACTAGGTATGTCAAACATCACGGTGATGAGGCTACCACAAAAGATGATACTAATAAATTAAAAATAAAGCAGACGAAACTGAGATGGACACCAGAGCAAAAGAGCGTAACAACTACTTACTTTAAAAGCAATATAAAAATGAAGAAGACACCTACCAAGTTAGAAATAGAAGAATTCCGAAAGCAGTATCCCATTATGGGAAACAAAGACTGGAAGAAAATTAAAGCTTTTATTTTTAATGAATATAACAAAACTAAATAATAACCCAGGTCGGAATATTTTACATGCCCTCTAATTTTTGTTACTAGGATATAACATTTTATTACCTTGACGTCTTTCTTGCCACATTATGCTTTATTAAAATAATAAATTACTTTCATTTGATAATAATAGGGAACATAACTAAAATTTTAAATGTAAAAATAATATTGAAAAACATAGCGTAACATTGTAATGAAACGTGTACTTCACAACAAAACAAGATTTCTAATTTCGCGCGATCAGTATGAAGGATCCAAACACCGATAAAATTGACGCGGCCCGAAACGAGCTATGACGTCACAGTCTACAATATTCGGTAGGCCTTGCGCCGGAAAGCGGCCGAATGAACTATGAAAATAAGCGGTCGAGTGCTGGGATCTCCCGTACCCGACCGAATTGGCCTTCTCGTCGTTTGTAAATTGTAGAATGTGGCGTCACGATTTTGTCCTGTTTGAAACGGTTCGCTTGGGCGCGAGACTTTAATAATTTATAACAAATTTATTATTGGGCATCAAGGCGTCATATTTTGCGTATCTTATTTTTCAGTATGGTAGAACATTTTTATGCAATAAAAAAAGATGGGAATGTTCATCAAAATTAAAGTGTATTATTATATTATAAAAAAAATTCCAAATTAGAAAGAACGTCCCAAAAATGTTCAAAATAAACTAAATTATAAAACTACAAAACTCCAACGCGAGTAGGTCTGTATAAAATTAATATTTCGTCCAGGCGCCATTTGAGTCTATTACACCTTGCAATCGACGTCTCATTGATGAAACAAGTGTCCTCGTGTAATCTACGTTGATATTGTCCCAAGCATTTTCAATTGCTCCCCACAATTCTACGGCATTTGCTGGGCGAAAATATCTATTACCAGGTCTATTATAAATATTCTTAACAATCATCGACCATGTATTTTCAATTGGGTTTAGGTCGGACGACATTGAGGGCCGAGGTAGCACGTTTATGTTGTGTTCATTAATCGAGTTAGTTACAATTCTCGATGTATGAATTGAGCAATTATCTTGCTGGAAAATAAAATTCTGAGGATACAACATAGTGACAGACGGCAGCACAATATTGTCCAATTTGCGTATGTAACTCTTTCCGGTAAGGCGCTCTCCTATCCTCCAGCAAACACCGGGACCTAGGGAACGTATCCGTGCCCAAACATTGATGGAAAAACGTCCACTCCGGTCGGTAGGTTTAATATACCTCTCTTCATACCTCGAATTCTGAGGTCGGTAGACGCGGATGGAACCATCATGACATGACTGAAAGACCTTTTCGTCGGAAAATATGACATTATTCCAAATGTCGTCGGGCCTACCGACAAACTGGTTCGCAAAATTAAGACGTTGTTCTTTATGCCTTGGCTCCAAAAATACCTTCTTTGCTGCCGCATAATTTCGTAACTCTGAACCCTTCACCCACCGCCTTGCAGACCTCACAGATCCAGGAAACTCCGTTTCGAAACAGGCCGTCACTGCTGTTTCAAAGGGATTCGTTCTAAGATGGTCTAGGAAGAGGTTGTCTTGCTCCACAGTGCTTATTTTACGACGCCCTCCGCCGTGGACGTAGCGAACGTTTCCTACTGCATTCCATTTTTGTTTGAGTTTGAATATACAACTCTTACTCACATTTAGCTCATCTGCAACTGCCTGTAATGACCAATCATTTTCAAGCAATGTAACAGCTCGCATTTTTCAGGTTCAGTTAACCGCGGCATTTTAAAACTTGAAAACTAATAAAGTGATTTGGATAATAATTAGACAATTGTGAATGTCATAATGACACATCACATGAACCTCAAATTTCAAAGTCAGTTCTACAAAGATCAAATATAACGAAATCTGATATAAGAGTCGTGCACTTTCAAATGGCCGCCAGAGTACATAATATGAAGCTTGTCCTATCTATTAGAACCTATCCATACATTACTTATGATTTAATTGGTAGTTTACACGTTGTATGACTGTTTGATCACTAACAATAAACGGTTAGAATTTGATATATATAGAAAAGATACCAGTACGATCAGATATATCCCTAATGACTCTCACCACTGCTATCAACATAAAATGGCAAGTTTTAATTTTCTTGTCCATCGTTTACTAAGTTTCCCTCTCAGTAATGAGAGGTTTGAAAAAGAAAAAGTATTAATTAAAGATATAACGTATGGTCCGAAAGTTTTGGGAAAAAATTACCTGGTTTGATTGAACGACAAAATGCATTTATAATGAATTAGGTCATAGGATTAAAATTTC
Source organism: Tetropium fuscum (assembly GCA_964058915.1). Lineage (NCBI taxonomy): Eukaryota > Metazoa > Arthropoda > Insecta > Coleoptera > Cerambycidae > Tetropium > Tetropium fuscum. The sequence continues at coordinate 25,909 of CAXKVY010012755.1, read as the reverse complement.
ACCATTTATTTCATTTAAATAAACAAAGCAAAAGATTTTGGTTTCGCTTCTCAAAATGTCTTATAAAATTGATCCTCGTCGAGGTGTTTATAATCTGGTTGGGCGAATGTCGAAACGAGACATTGTCGATATTTATCGAAATCACAACATAAGCAAATCGACAATTTATCGCACAATTAAAGAATGTCAAGGAATGGATACCATGTGTAAACTTGCCTAAATACGGTCGGCCGCGGGTTTTGAACCAATTAAGAGAGGGAAGACTGATTGAGGCAGCTAAACACAAAATTGGGATCTCACAGCAAAAACTGGCCAGGAGGTTAAATGTTGGAAAGACTACGGTGTTTAGGACCCTATCAAGTAAGAATATTGTCTTTCGGAAAAGGAGGAAAGCTCCAAAATACACAGAGGCTCAGTTAGAGAGAATTCCGAGATGTTGCCGCGCTTTGAGGCGAGTGCATTTCGTCAACAAGTTGATCGTGATGGACGATGAAAAATATTTCACGTTGTCCAACTCTGAGATGAAGGGCAATGATGGTTTCTACACGGGCAATTACGAGAATGCCCCCGATGATGTGATTAAAAAGCAAAAAAAAGTTTGAGGACAAAATTTTGGCGTGGTGTGAAATTTCTGAGGCTGGCTTCATCTCGCAGCCCTACATTGGCGTTGTTCGGGGCGAAGCCTTAAATGCAGTGCTTTATATACAGAGATGTTTCTCTAAACTGCTTCAGTTTTTGAACAGACATCATGCGGATGATGAAATAATGTTTTGGCCAGATCTTGCTTCATGCCATTACGCGAGAATCACAAAGGATTGGTATGAGGCCAACAACATTGAGGCCAACAACTAACTTTGTACTGAAAGTAGACAATCCCCCTAACCTACCTCAGGCTCGCCCAATTGAAGAGTTCTGAGCAATATTGAGTCGGAAAGTCTATAATAACGGATGGGAAGCACAAAATGAAGAACAATTGCGACGCCGTATATCCAGAAAAATTAGGGAAATTAACGCTGAGGTCGTCCAAAGGATGATGCAATGCGTCAGGACAATACTTAGGTAAATCGAAAATAACGGTCCCTTGTCGATTATTTGAATTTTGTTCTATAATAAGGATAGTTAAGATAGATTGTTTAAGAATGTGATTAAAATATAAAACTATTTTTATAAGAGTTATCAGCCTCTAATTTTTTTCCCAAAACTTTCGGACCATACGTTAGCTGTGAGTAATGGTTATCCTAGAGATATAGTTTAAAAACTAATTAGGAAGCGTAAATTTAAGGACACACTTCGTAATTCTACGACCTTTCAAAAGGATATAGAGGCTCCAAAATATGTATCCATCCCGTACGAACCCCGGCTTACTCGTGGTTTGAGTAAGGTTTTCAAAAACGTGGGTATAACAGCGATTCATTCGTCGAGCAACAAATTACAACAACTTTTAGACAATCCAAAGGATAAAATTGTTCCAAATGAAAGGTCTGGGATTTACGAAATTAGTTGTAATGATTGTGATCGAAAATATGTTGGACAAACGAGACGATCAATTAACACCAGATTTAAAGAGCATATGGCTCATCTAAAATATGGAAGAACAGATAAGTCTAGTGTTGCACAACATGCTTTTGACAACAATCATAGAATAGATATTAGTAATTTAAGATTAGTTAGAAATGTGACCTATAATAGACAGTTGGATGCATTTGAGAGCATAGAAATTGTAAAATGTAATAGTAGTATGAATAGCGACAAGGGACCTATACCGTATAGCCCGCTTTACGCGTTGCTTAGCAACCGATGATTGAACCGTGATTAGTCACGCGTAAATTTCACGGTGATATCATACCGTAGCCCGCTTTACGCGTTGCTTAACAACCGATCATTGAAGCGTGATTAGTCACGCGTAAATTTCACGGTGATATCATTAGTGACGTCACCATGAAAATAGTATAAATATGGTAGATTTTGTAGTTTAAGATTAGTTTTAATCGTCTCCGGATGATGCCAACTTGGTTGGCGAAACGCGGGTCGAGCGAAGTGAAAGTGTTTTGGTGTTTGTGGAAACTACTCCGAGTGTAACAATAAACGGCCAACTGTAAAAAGTTGATGTCTGATTATGATCATGATTCTGTCTATTATTATTAGTTATGGTGTGATATTTAGTTCTATATTTGTATTAAAGTAGTAAAATTGTACCTGTATATTGGCATTCCCATATTATCTTTAAACCAGAATATCAGCGTAACGTTGTCTCCTGGAAGTGCGGGTGTTACATCACAAGGTAGTTCTGCATACTGCCCAGTCACCGCCCATATGACTTTGCCTGGTACTGAAAAAAATAAAATATATAAGTACTTATTATTAAGGATTTAAGGTACAAACCGTGTGTATATATGTGTGTATTGTATATCATATTATACAGTGCGTTAGAAAAGCAACGCATAAATTCAATATTTCTTGAGACTGACGTTTCTATCTAAAATCCTCGGACACTTCGATTTTAATTTTAATTCTGCTTATTTTGAGGTAATATACAATAATATGGCGCTCAATGTGTTCCGGATGTGACGTAATCGATAATAACAAGGGCAATAATATATTTTTCCGACAGATTCTTATAGATGAACTCTTATTTATTTCGATAAGCAGAGGTTTAAACGAATTAATAAAAATTTAATCATGACAACTCTATACGAGTACACAAAAATACCATACTGCCAGTGGCGGCTTTTATTTGTAATGTTTAGAAAAATATATAAACACATTTTATTTTATTTGAGTAAACTGATTCGCAATATAGTTTTTTTTTATTTGAAAAAGATATGGAATTCCAAAACTTTTTCTTGTGAAAGTCGGTATTTTGGTATAAATGCACCTATCATTGAAATTCTAAAATGCCAGGAAAACGCGTGACCTTGAAAAATTTTCAAATTTTCGCCTGCGGCGCTATTGGGTTCTCATGCACGAAGCAGATCAAATATCCTGGTAATAATGCTCGCACCCCGCCCCATAATGAAATCATGGCTACGTCACTGTATAATTACCTACTCAAAGAAACCTCTCGCTCTTCAATTTTTCAAATGTGGCAACCCTACTTGCGTCCCCCCCCCAGACTAAATCCTAAAGCCGCCACTGCATACTGCTGCATTAAAAATAACAATTGGAAGAAGTGTGCTATGGCTCGTTTGAAACAAAACACTTGAGGTGACAGTAAATAATGTTGTCGCTGTCAAAAGTGTTGTTATCGGTTAACATGGGATGGGAATAACATTTGACTTTTCTTTTAACATAATGGAATATGTGGGACAAGTGTTTGCAATTCATTGAAAATCTTCCTGTGACATTTTTTCTAAATAAACCGCTCCTATCGACTATTCGTAAGTCAATTAGCATGTGGCGTTGATAGTTTTGTAGGTATTCAAAATATGGGATGTCCAAAACCTGTTTTCTTCTCTTTCTCTTTAAAAAAAAGTATCGCAGCTTTTTCTTAAAGAGAAATAGCTAGCGCTATTTCGGGTTCGGCACAGATTAAAAAAATAAACGGATACTATTTATTTTCTGTCGGATCGATGACAAATGTTTGTTTGGAAAGGTACAGTTGTTTCCCAATAGATGGCTGGTGGAGACGAATGCGTCAACAATAGAAATGCAAACAGTTACAAACGGTTGCATACGTTTACTCTTAATGATTTTGTGGTGGATACGCACCTTAATGATTAAAAGGAAAGTTTTAATTTTCCTACTCTGCTCTGTTGGTTGTCTCTCACTAAATCACTAAAACATTCAATCGTTTAGAGTTGTGTTTAAGAGAGAACGATCGCTAGATTAGAATTAGATTAGAATTCAGATTATATTTTTTATTTATACCTACCTTCCTCTTCTTTTTCATCTATTCTTTGTTTTGTTCTTTGTTTCTTACGTTTTACTCTTAGTCTTCTTGAGTTAAGTTGTTCATTGTTTACTGTATTCTTACCTACCAATATTTTGCTTGTATTAAATCAAATTCGTGTAGGAACAATATTGCGTCTTCCAATTGTTATTTTCCATGCAGAATGTTGAGAGTACTTTTAAGTTTGAATTTTATATGTTTTCGCGCCTGGTGTAAGCAACAATTTAAGCGTGTAGCAATGGGATGCAGTGCGCATGCCTGAACGGTTGATTCGCGGTTGTTTTCCAACTCCAATCAGTAATCAGTCTGGTAAAGCGTCTCATACTTATATGTTGAGTCTACAGAGTCTTGTATCAGGTCTCGTACCTACGGAATGTATTCCTTTTTTTTGTTAATGTTTATGTCTGAATGTGTGCTTTAATTGTTATTAAAGAAATTTTAAAAAACACAACAGTAAAACTTATTAATTAGGACCAAGACCAAGGAAATACAGTCCATACCCCCATTCGCTCTTATTAAAACAACTACAGAAGCTACGAATCAACACAGAAGTATGGTATTTTTGTGTACTCGTAGAGTTTTCATGACTAAATTTTAAATAATTCGTTTAAACCTCTGTTTCTCAAAATAAATATAAAGTGTGCTATATTGCCGAACTCATAAAGAGCTCGTCTACAAGAATATGACGGAAAAATATATTGTTGCTATTTAAAAAAAATAGCAATGACGTCACATCATGCCTAGATCGCCATCTTATTGTGTATTACGACAAAATAAGCGGAATAAAAAATAAAAATCGACGTATCCGAGGATTTTAGATAAAAACGTCAGTGTTAAGAAATATTGAATGTATCCATTACTTTTCTAACGCACTGTATATTGCAAGTATCAAGATATGTTTTAGATTCAAAATTCCTCCAGTTTTACCAGAGACTGGTACCACCTTTAACGTTTGTTTTTTGTATTATATTTCAAGCAAAATAATTAAATTCTACCGTGTAAACGTATAGTCAAGAGTGACGTTTTTGTTTCACTGCAAGTTGAACTTGTCAACTATAATTGCATTTTGTTACGAATAAGACGACTGTGTTTTTCACATTATTTATGTTTGTCAAACATTAATTATGATTATTTACACACATTTAATTTGTGTAGTTAATATTAGCTTTGGTAATAAAATTTCGGTCCCTTTTGAGACTTTTTCAAAAGATGACTTTATTTTGATACGCACTTGACATAGTACAAACGACAGTTTTAATTAATTTATACGATTCTCAATTTTTGACCACCCATCGCTAAGCAACTAAATACGTTCCCGTGAGAGCGAAAGTTGGATCTGGTATCATCGCAGTATATGTGGGATTCCATCGTAACTAAACCAAACTTGTCACAGTGTCAACTTGCAGAAACTTGTCAACAGTGTCTTAAACTGGTTCCTTTGACTTTGGATTTTTTACAAAATAAATTCAATAACAAAATGCCGGAAAATACAAGAAGTGCCAGAATTTCGGAAAAACAAAAAAAGGCGTTAATCCAATATGTAAAAATAATCCAAAATAATCTAGGAAACATATAGTAATAAGTTGTCCAAAATTAATAATATAATACTCGATGTTTTAATAAATATCTAAATTTTTATTTAAACAGACCATTACATTTTATTTCCTATACGCCCATATTGTTTTTATTCAGGTAGATTTTTTAGGTTTTTCCAGATTTTTTAAATTATCATTCAGAAGTTATGTTGGAAGTTTCAATAGCAGCTGATAGTAGATTTTGTCCCAAATATGATAACTTTTCATAACTTTTTCGTTCAATAACGTTCAATAACTTTTAAACCAGCCTATCGATTTTGATTGGTTTTTGTTTGAAAGGGCGATTCTTGCGGATGACTATTTTGTAATTGTAATTTTAATTCCATAAAAAATGTATTTTTTAATATGTACAGCCTTTAAGGCCTACCGATTATGATTTTGACACGAAATTTGATTGTCGCTGTGGAGTGAAATTTTATTTGTATTGAATTCTGAGGTTGGTCACGGTGTTTACCATTCTTTTTTCAATATTCTCTTTTTTGAATCACCTTCAGCAACAAAGATGCGACATTTTAGATGAAACGGTGTTATTAAGTTTGATATTCAACAAGGAGGCCGTGGAGCTGAAAATGTCTAAAAAGTTCATCGTTTAAGAAATGTTTAGCGTTTTCGATTACGGACGCTGAAATAATTGTTACGTACAAGTACAAACAACATCAAAAAATGAAATAACAAACAAAGAATTATTCGACATTTTAGTAAAATAACTGTAATTATTAATGATTAAAACAATAAACTTAAAAAATAACTGAACAACAAACTAACTAATAACGAGTATTTCCTCCTCTGGCTGCTATAACAGCTTCCATACGCCTAGGCATGCTTTCAATCAAATTTGTGATAGTGATTTCAGGGATATTGTCCCATTCTTCTGTAAGAGCAATCCTCAATTCATTCAGATTCTCTGGGTTGCGTCTACTAACAAGTTGTCCTAATTCATCCCATAAATGCTCAATGGGATTCATATCAGGGCTTTTAGCGGGCCACGGCATACGATTAATTCCGAGATCGTTTAAAAATTGTGTCATCATCACTGCTGTATGCGGTCGTGCATTATCTTGCATTAAGAGGGATTCTTCGCCAATGTAAGGTGCAAATGGGACAACATGTTCATTCAAGATCTCTATGTATCTAAAAATGGCGCATCTTCGTTGCTGAAGGGGCTAGAGAGGTGTAAGATGTAAGAATGGTAAACACCGTGACCAACCTAAGAATTCAATACAAATAAAATTTCACTCCACAGCGACATTCAAATTTTGTGTCAAAATCATAATCGGTTTTTAAAGGCTGTATATATTAAAAAATACATTTTTTTATGGAAAGCCAATTACAAAATAGTCATCCGCAAGAATATATATGTATATTTGCTGATAGTAGGTATATCAGCTTATTTGTTTTTCTAATTTTTTTGTTGATTCATTTTTATTATTTGATTTATTTTTAAAATTATATACTACATTATTAATTTTGGATCTAATTCCATTTTTTATAATATGTGGTTTAGCTTCTATTATATTTTCAATATTTGCTATTATATTTGGAATTGTTAAGTTATTTTTGTTGGTATTTATGTTGCCAAAGTTTGGACTTAATATTTCAGTAATGTTATTTAGGATTATTTTATTTGAAATATTTTCAACCCAATTTTCAATGTTATTATTTTGTTCTTTATTTTTATATATTATATAATTTTAAAAATAAATCAAATAATAAAAATGAATCAACAAAAAAAATAGAAAAACAAATAAGGGATACTCATCAATTTTTAAAAATTAAGCCTCAAATTACTATTCTCAAACCAGATAAATCAAACAAAACTGTAATCATGAACACAAGTGATTACAAAGAATAATTTAATCATATGCTAAATGATAATACAACATATCAACGTTTGAGAAATTACCCCACAAAAAATATCAAACTGAAAATAATAATTTATTAAAAAAATGGGAAACTTAAAAAATATATCACAAAAGATGTAGCTAATACTTTAAAAATTAATAATTCTCTTATGGTCTACCAAAACTACATAAAGCAAATATCCCATTAAGACCTATTGTTTCATATCTTCAAATTCCATTTTATATTTTAGCAAAATTTTTATCAAATATTCTAAGCAACCTTGTTAGAAAAACAAACCATTATATAAAGTACTCTTGCACATTCAAAACATTTATTGATACAATAAAACTTATAAAAATAGCCAAGAAAAACTTTTCTCTTTGGATATAATTTCACTATATACCAATATACCAATAGACCTGGCCAAAAATATAACAAATAAATGTTGGAACGAAATAAAAAAATATACTTTATTGGTAAAGAAGTATATTTTTTTATTCTTATATTAGAACTCCCTTAGAACTCACATTAAATTGCACATTTTTCCAGTGTAATAATTCATATCACAAACAAACATATGGCTGTGCAATGGGTTCACCAATATCCAGTACAATCACAGAATTAGTACTAGAAGATTTAGAAAAAACCATAATTCCAACATTAAACTATAAAATACCATTTATTCAAACGTTATGTTGATGATTGCATAACTGCATTTCCAACTGAACATAAAAATTCTATCCTAAATAAATTTAATAGTTCCCATCCAAAAATACAATTTACAATTGAAAACGAATCAGAAAATACAATAAATTTCTTATACTTAACTCTTATAGATAATAAAACTGAAATATTAACAAAATGGAATACAAAAACAACATGGTCTGGTAGATATACCAATTTCTACTCAAAAAACCCTTATAACCATAAAAAACTGTAATAATTGATATTGCAGAGAGATCAATAAAACTAACATTGCCATTTTTAGAAAAAAATGCATAGAAAAAGCAGAAAACGTTTTAATAAATAATAACTATCCGTTTTCTCTAATCAACAAAATTTTCAAAAACCGAATTCACAAATACTACAATTCTCCACCACCACTAATCAATACAACTAATACTCGTAAAATATATATTGCCTTACCGTATATACCACAACTATCAGAAAATATTTCAAACATTTTAAAAACATATGATATTCACACACCACATAAAAATACAAACAACTAAACACAACACAACATTAAAAGACAAAAATACACTTGAAAAAACTACACACTGTATATACGAAATTCCATGTAAACAATGGGATGAAGTCTACATTTGTCAAACAATGCAACTTCTTGAAGAACGTTTAAAAGGTCACAAATATTCAGCTAATATTAAAGCTCTAAAAAAACATTCTAATGAAACAGGTCATGAATTTAACTACGAAAATACCAAAGTTATTAATAAAGAACAAAATTATATAACACGCCTAATTATGGATTCAATTTATATCCAAAAAAATCCTAATGCATGTAATAACAAGAAAGATACAGAACATCTTTCTGCAATATACAATTTGTTAATATAAAGGTATTAAATAAATTAACAAAACATCTACATAATATTAACATATACAAAATTAGAATAATAATGAAATATAAAATAGCCTAAGTTCCTAGGGTTTCTTGACTGTTCTTCCCTATGATACTAATCGAACAGTCTAGTAACCTTAAAAATTAATTAAAACTCTCATTTTTGCCTATGTCAATTATGTCATAAATAAAATACTCTTTTGAAAAAGGCCCAAAAAAGGGACCGAAACGTCAAGTAATATAATCAGTCGTTTTATTGCTACCATCCCAAGATAAATCCTACAAAAATATATAAAGATAGCCGAGAAATTAGCAGATAAATATATATATATATATATATATATATATATATATATATATATATATATATATATATATATATATATATATATATATATATATATACATATATACATATATATATATATATATATATATATACATATATATATATATATATATATATATATATATATATATATATATATATATATATATATATATATATATATATATATATATATATATATATATATATATATATATATATATATATATATATATATATATATATATATATACGTATATATATCAGCTTTGAAATTATTTGCTATTCATATTTGTTTTGTGAAAAAAAGTAATCTTGGCTTTCATTACATAGATAAATAAGCAAATAGACGAATAAGAAGGAAGATACACTTACCATTGCTATATCTGGACATACACCAATATAGGTTAATGCATACACACGGAAACGAACCACTATACACACGAAAACGAACCACTTAGAAGTTCTTTCACCTTTATTTAGGATCTTCAGACCAGTGTACGATTTGTTTCATTGATCATTTAAATTCAAGTATAAATGATCAATGAAACAAATCGTACACTGCTCTGAAGATCCTCAATAAAGGTGAAAGAACTTACATCGTACAACTTCTAAGTGGTTCGTTTCCGTGTGTATGTCCAGATAGAGCACTGGTAAGTGTATCTTCCTTCTTATTCGTCTATTTGCTTATTTCTCTATGTAATAAAATGCTACAAATCCAAGATTACTTTTCACAAAACAAATATATATATATATATATATATATATATATATATATATATATATATATATATATATATATATATATATATATATATATATATATATATATTTATATAATTAATGGAAAGGATAATGAGAGTTCTGCACGTTAAAATTTGCTAAAAAACAAAAATAGTATACTTAGTATGATGGTGTATTGTATACTATCAATTAGTAGGAAAATTATTACTGTGAAATACACTGCAAAAATGTATATTATATTATACCTAATATTATATATCTAATTATCTTATCTAATTATTATATAGTATAAATCTAATTTAATCTTAGAAATAGGTACCTTTTACTACAAAAATGTTTTATTTCATATTATAAAATTGGGAGCTTAACTCCTTATGATGTCGTTAAACGACATTGCGAAGCATATTTACTAACCAGTTGGCTAGTAACTCTAGCCGGAACTGCTCGAGGGAGGCAAAAGATAATGAGAGTTCCGCACGTTAAAATTTGCTAAAAAAACAAAAATAGTATAGTATGATGGTGTATTGTATACTATCAATTCAAGTAGGAAAATTATTACTGTGAAATACACTGCAAAAATGTAAAAAACCACACCTGATATTTATAAACAGTGCTGATTATAATTGCCAAAACATCAATTTGTATTAATTTGGTTTAACCCATTTAAAATGTACATTTTAAATGGAAGTTAAACCTTTAGATTTTCTCAAATTTGTAGCTTATTTAAATAACAGCATACCTAGCTATAGGATTGCTGCATATATACCTAAATAAGTTCCAATTTGGCACTCAATTTTGTATTTTCTTCTTAAGTTTTAAGCATCAATAAATAACATATTAATATGATAGATGCTATTTACAACACTGTTTCCTAAAATGTTTACTTTATACCTATAATTATGATAGACAACAAATATTTAAATACATTTTACTGATTTGTAGCTGAATTGTTGAGGGGTACTTATACAAAAAACAAATCCAAGAACACATTAAAACATGTGGCTATGTCACGAGAGGAAAGGATTGAAAAAAGAAAAGGAACCGCAGCAAGAGTATTTTAAATTGGTAGTGTATTAATCTTAATGTATCAATTTAAGCATTGTACGTCAGCTTTGTAACATCGTAAATCTATAAGGATCTAGGTATTAGCATCATTAATTAATTTTGCATACATATAAATATTATACTAAATACATTTTGATTATTTTATTCGCACTTTTTCACAATTATGTTGTTATAAATATCTAGACTACTCTAACAACAGAAATGTTAAGGCTATTATCAACTTTTAAACAATTACTTGGCTCAAATTAAAAGTAATGATCTACCAAATAATTAATATGTATTTTTTTCGTCTAGAAATAACCGATTAACCCTAAAAGAATTGGGGATGTCTTATATAAAGCCCAATTAATGTGCTCGGATTGTTCATATTAAAGCCTTAGCATCCTGATGTACCCCTGGTGATATCATCAGGGGATCTGATGATATCATTTATAAGAAATGTGACAAATTCTGATGATGCATGGGTATACCTAGAAGTTGGAAATTCAGGTGGACGCCTTACGAGCTTGAACAACGAAGGGCATATATCTCAAATAGTCCGCTTTATTGGTTAGTAGATATAAGTTCTTCGAACCGAGGCAATAACTTAGGTATAAGTAGGTCGTATGTTTAGGAACACTGTAGTTTTAATCATCTCCTGATTATGCTAATGTCGTTATCAAACCATGTGCAGCCTTCATTGTTTTGGTGTTTGTGGTAACTAATTTAGTGTTGATTTGATATGATAATCAATTATGTATTCAAAATTCAATATTTATCATCCCCGTTTCTAATAACCTACTAGAAATATAATGTTTATAAAAAACATAGTTTTTCATATAATTTCCATATTTACTTACAGTTTTTCTGAAATTCCTTGCTATCTAAAGCTGTGAAAGAATTTAGCTCCAATGAAAATATCATCAGAACGTGGCTTGTAATATATAGACGTATATTGATGGCCCATTTCATATTTCGTATGTCACATATTACACTGTCATTAAACCATATTTAGAAGAAAATAATGGTGCACTTTGACTAAGTTTGGTTGCTTAAATCCGCCGTGTTAAAAACGTACGTCATGTTAAAAATAACCACGCATCCCCATCGAGCGCAGTCACTATCATCGCGTCGCAATTTCAACTAATTCCCTACAACCCAAGTATACAGAAATAACTGTGGATTGTATTTTTAGATCTCTACATTTTTAGAATTATTAAATCTGACATCGAGTTCACCCAATATTTTCTATTAGTTTAACAAACTTTTTCTAATATTAACGAAGCATTAATTAAAGTCGTTGAACCGATATAAGGCAAATAATGGACATCGGTCAACGGCTAAACAAAACGATGTAAACGACCGACCCCGACGGTTATTAAAAATGATTTTAATTCCCAGTTCAGAGTGGTTATAATGTAATAATGATATAGTATTACGTAAAATTATTTAAAAACCACAGGATTATACAAAAATTGAAAATTCGTTGGTTAATATACAGGGTGAGTTATTAAGGTCGCGGTGGTAAAGTTGGATTTTTGTAATTACAAATATTTTAGAGAAATATAAGTACTACATTCTTATTAAAAGTGGTGGCACTTCTGGAAATACCGGAAATTGATATCAACTCTCTTATTTAAAATGGAACGGTATATGTTTATAGATATTTGAATGTGATACGTTATTTTAAGCGGATTTTTAGTAGTTACAGTCTTTCTAATAAGTATGTGTAGTTCAACGACCGACAACCCTGACATACACAATGTTTCTCATGGGCCTAGGTATTTTTTTCTTGGGGGGTTGAAAGTAGAATGTTGTCATGCATATCTTCACCATAGCTGATATTGATTTCAAGTTTCCACACCACTCGTGAAGTATTGCTTTTAGTGCGTTACCATTTTTTAGTGGGTGGTTCGCCAGTAGCCATATTTCCACAAGAAACAAAAATAAATATGTACAAAACATCTAAGTAGCCATGAAAAATAAACTTTAAAACGGAAAAATAAAATAAATATATATTCTAAAATAGAGCACAGAATTCCCAAAAAAAAAATAAAAACAATAAAATAAATATATATTGTAACACCTCTCCTCTTTACTTACATACCTTAATTAAAGGGCCTCTCATCCAGGAGATGTGACGTAATGAATTTTTTTGTTGTTGCCTATCGGCTGCTCAATTAAATACGGAGGTCGTGGATAAGTGGATTTGCTAGAGGCTTGCACTTAGATACCTTTAGATATATCACCAGAAAAGTCACAGCTTGACAATTACCGGCTTGATCTACTCTTACTTAAAATTTTGTTTAAAAATACTTGGACGCCAGGTCAAGAGTACTTAAATAGTACAGAAGACCCCAGAAATGATCAGTCAATAATTATCAGCTGTGACCCCTCTTGTGACTCAGACTTTTCCCAGAGAAATAAAAGATAAAGATTTTTTTTAAAACAATATATTACGAAAATATGTATATTACCAGTTGATGGTTCACAGTGATTCTTAAATTAAAATTAAAATTAACAATTGGGTTGAGGATTCAATTCTCATAAGACTATATAAGCACATTAAAAAGAGACAGTAGATGTAAAATGCTGTCATATGACGTCATTGGCTAGAAAATGGCCGTTCCTGTGTTTTGACGTTTTGAGGCTCTTGTCCATTTTCCATTTTGGTTGTTGACATTTTATTATGGATTATTTTAGTGATTAGTGTTATTTGAATAAATTAAAGGCAGTTATTACGTTACGTTGCAGTTATAAAGTAGTTTCTTATTATATTAATTATGTATTGCATGTAGTAATAGTGTTAATATCCATAGAATACCCACAAAGCTAATATGTACGTATTTTTATTTCAGACCAAGATGTCTACAAGGTGCTGCATAACCTACTGTCGCAATAACCTTTAGAATTCAAGGAACTCAGGAATATAATTTCACCGCTTTCCAAAGAATTCCGACGTAAGAGATCAGTGGGTTATGTTTTGTGGAGATAGCAAAGTATCTGAGTCAAGTCGAATTTGTTCAGTACATTTCAAAAAGAATTTGTTCGAGATTTACGGAATGAACTTACAGGTAGGTTATTTTGTCCATTTAGTTAAAGAGTTTAGAGGGACTTGTCCATTCTTTCTTTTATCCTGACAGATTTATTTTTGTAGAACATATAGAAATAAAACCTCGCATGGTCCTATCTCCTAGCAAGCTTGCACAGGGCGCTTGCCGAGCGCAAAGCTCTCTGTGGCCCCAAAAATGATTATTGATATAGGTTCCTAAGTCTCGACATTGACCGCTCGGCCGCCCCAAGATCTTGGGCTCTAGCACTTTGCGCTCCTTGGCACATCGATAGCTACCACTGATTTTGTAATCTACCACCTCTGGAGGTAGTAGAAACCTGCAAAGAATTACTATTCCATCATGTAGTTTGTGTTTCTACTAACGGCTAGTTAATTCTTTTCCAATTCTTTCCATTATTTTTCTGAGCGATTCAAATCTATTTACAATATTTGTTTTATATGTAACCCACCAAGAAACCTTTTGAAGGAGGGTGCAGTTTCAAGTCTTTTATTTGGTAAGAATCATGAAAGTGATGAAAAGAAAATGAACACAAATATGTGGTTGAAGAAATGTCTAACAAAACTGGCAATAATGAAGATAGACAAGACAGTGAAGGTTTAGTGGAACATTCTGCACAAAATGTTCAGCATTATGAGACTACAGAATGGGAAAAAATGTATCGAAAAAATTGATGAAAAAAATTGCTATGAAACAACTATAAGATTAAATTACATCAACTACAAAAAAATCTACATTGAAAAAAAAATTGGGTTAGTGATAAAAAGGCTAGCGATTGTTCTAGGTCGTCGTAGGTCTAAAAAATGAAAAAACTGATGAACTAATTAACATTTAGTTTAAAATTAAAATAAATATTATTATGTCTTAAAGAAAAGTATATTAATAAAATATAATGTTTAAAATGTATATTATATTTTTTACCCACACCTTTAAATTGCTTTCAAGTGATATGCCATGCCAATGTGGTATCTTCCAATAATTTCTAAAACAGACTTTGTGCTTATTTTTAATTTGGTCAGTAGTAAGTAAGCAGTAGAGTCAGTAGAGTAGAGTCAGTAAAGTCTAACGTCACCCTATCAATACTGTTTTGAAGACTTGAAAGCATAATAATATCATTAAAATAAGTATAAATGATTATAAATTATTGATATAAGCTTAAACCACATAAAGGCGCTGCAACCTATATAAGTATATATGTGCTTGCATAAATACGGGTATACTTCTGTTCGCGGAACATAAATATGTTTTGGGACACCCGATACTATTAATTTTTTGGTCCACTGAGAAAATGCCGATGACGTCAACCAGGCTACGAGAATCTGATTGGCTGACGTTGATTAAGCACTCCTTTCTAGTTTACCCTTCTTGGCTTGAAGGGCTTTAGGTTAAAACAATAAAAAAAATGTTCACTCTTGACACAAGGCCAAGTCGAGAAATTTATCATTTACAACAAAAGTGAATTGTAAACCTTGGAAAAAAAATAAAGAGGAAATATTCCTTAAGACCTGGTAATTCTTAGGGGCAATTAATTATACAAAAGTATCTTTTCTTTTTTCTGGAAATCCCCTCGTGAATATGCTGGGTTTCCTAGGATCCTAGCCTGAAGCATCGGCTTGGTGGTCCAGCTGAGCTGAGACGGCGATGTATACCGCAATGGGTCGAATATGTCGGCTGCAGGAGGAGATACCTTCCAGTCTGACGTTCAGGAATAATGGTCTGCTCTGCTCACCAAAGGAATTGATTCTCGGTCATCAAGGTGTGGAAGAAAAATTTATCAGTATAAGGTTTTACAAATTTGGAAGAAAAAAATATGTATAAATACCCGCTTGAACCGGATATCAAGAGTGAAATTTATACTAAAATGAATTTAAATAAAATAACTAGATTACTGGTTCAAAAATATGAGTTTTAATTATATAAAAAATATTGTAAGGTTAAATATTGAAAGTAAATTTTGATTAAATTCCCAAAAATTACCAGGTATTAATATACCTACTTTGGTAGGTATTAATATACCTACCAAAATAGAAAAAATATTTCAGACTATACCTGGCAATTAAGAATCAATACACTAAAACACCGAAGATATATCTTATCGGGAACGTAAGCCCGATAAGATATCGCGTAAAAATGTGCGGATATCGAGTAAAAATGTGCTTGCTGGGAACACGCGACATTAGCGGGACGGAAAGGTAGGGATAGCGGTAGATGGTGAGTCGTGGTAAATTTCTACAAGTTCGCGCGGTTTTATTTCAAATATTTGGAATAGGAATTCAAACATTAGCCATAAAACGGAACGAAATTTATTTACGTTACACAATTGCAAAATAGAGCAAAAAATTCTCAACAAAAAATGAAAACAATAAAATAAATATACCTATATCCAAAATAAAGCAAAAAATTCTCAACAAAAAACAAAAATAATAAGACAAATAAAATAAATCACCTATATCCAAACATAAAACAAAAAATTCTCAAAGAAAAATAAAATTACCTTCTAATCCAGGCATATTATGATTTCACCTCGGAATGAGAGATAGTCGGCTATAAACTTGTATAAACCTTTATTTTGGTACCCTAAAACTTGTCTCAAAACCTACCTATCGTAGGATGTCCGTGTTGAAAGATATCCCAAGGCCAAAGGTCAAAAAATCGATTTTTTACAAGTTTATTGCAAATATCTCGTTTCCTATGGGTTTTATGCTATTTATATTTAATATAAATATTGTAGAGGATTAAATTCTCTGCAATTTTTTTAAAACATTTTTTATATCTTGAACCATTTTCGAGATAGAGGGCAGAGCGCGCGCAGTGTCAACTATTTAGAGTATCATTCGAGGTCAACCTGTAATCCCGATTAAAAACATGCTGTATAAAGTTTATAAATTATTAATAAATATATATTTCTAAATAATTTGCATTTTTTTCAACTATTACGATATAATTAATATATTTTTTTAATAATTCAGTATTTATTCATTTAAAAACACTTACCTACTCGTGTAATCATGAAGTCATTAAGGGAAACACTTTAAGGGCCGGTTTCACAATCACAGGTTATCTGCTGGTTAAGGAATAGCTAATAAAGTGTTTCACGGTATTTGGTTCAGAGTCAAAGTTTTAGTTAACTATAGTAAAAGTTAACTAGACGATTCGAGTTAACCGAAGCTATTTAACCTCACAAATATTTGTATTTTGTCAGTAGGTAATGCCAGTAGTGTCAGTACTCTTTTAAAATCTATGATCCAAAGAAATGGATGACTATGAGGTAAATGTTTACATCAGTGATGAGGAGGCAAGAAGACCAAGAATATTTCGCCAAAGAACAAATTATTTTGAGGAATATGATGGAGAAGACTTTTTTGTAAGATTTAGATTAGGACCAAGAACAGTAGAAAATATACTATAAGAAATTAAGGACGTAATTTCTCATCCAACGCAAAGGTAGGGTCGCTTAAATTAAACTAACTACAGATGCCAATTTCTATCCATTTCTTTTTAGGAATGATTGTTTGTCCGCAAGTCAACAGCTCTTACTTGCATTAAACTTTTATAGCAATGGTTCTTTCCTAGAGTTGCAGGAGATCCTGGTGGAGTTAGCAAAGCAAGGGCCAGCAGAACTATTAGAAGAGTTAGTGTGGCAATAGCCTCTCTACGGGACAGATATATCAAAATGCCTGAAGGCGAAGATGTTAATGAAATACGACAAGTTTTTTAGATATATACATAGCTCCTATACATAGATGTATAGGAGCTATAGACTGCACACACATTAAATTACAATCACCTGGTGGTAACAATCAAGAAATATTTCGTAACCGGAAACAATTCTTTTTCCTGAATGTTCAAACTGTTGGAGATCCACATCTCAAAATAAGAGATATTGTTGCGAGGTGGCCTGGATCGGCTCACAATGCACACATATTTAGAAATTTAGGGTTGTGTGCGCGTTGAAAAGGGTATTTATTGGGATAATGTTATCGTTGGAGACAGTGGTTATCCAATCAAAACATATTTGATTACTCCCCTTCAACGAGTCAATAATGAAACCGAGGCATTATTTAATAAATCACAGATAAGAACGCGAAATGTTGTAGAAAGAAAATATGGGGTATGGAAACGAGGATTTCCTGTGTTGTCAATGGGCTTAAGGGTAAACTTAGTTACTGCACAAGCTATAGTTGTGGCTACAGCTGTCTTACATAATATAGCTTGCGATATGAACGAAAGAGTACCTCCCGTTAATGCTCTACAAGAAGCTGCAATTAATTTTACTAACAATGTTTTTGTTCCAAATGTAGAGGGACCCCTACGAGCCATTTATAATATCAACAATGGAACGAGGTTTAATTTAATCAACGATTATTTTGCAAATTTATAAATTAATAATAATAAATTATAAATTAATAAGATATTTTTTTATTATAATCCTCAGGCCCATGCCTAATAAAATAATGTTGTTACATTACTTTTTTTGCATTCCAATACTAATTTATACTTTGCAACCAAAGAAACCAGCAGATACTCTTCTTTTGAAAAGTTACAACAGCATTTATTTTTATCAGCAGAGATTTTACTATCCATCTCTAACATGTATAAAGAAATATTCTCGGTAAACATTACATTACAATTAAAATAGTTTTTACTTACTATGTATATTTATAAATACCTTATAACCAAAATTCTGCGCGTTTATCGGTGTTTATTTTCCATATTCTGTCACCTTGACAGTAGTAGCTAATATGGAAAATGAGGGATTTGCCTTAATATCACCATTGCCAACATATGAAAGATTACAATATATTAAACTTATGGTTAGTAAACCACAAGCTAAAACAATGTTGTGAAACAGTTATGTTGGAAATCCTTTAGTTAACTTTAAGGTATAGGTAACTTAACCAGAAGAATTGGCCAATGATTGTGAAACCGGCCCATAGTCTGTAAACAAAGTATAATCGGGTGATTCATTAACCCAGAGAACGCCGCGACGGCCATATCTCAGGAACTGTATGAGATAGAAGGTTGGGGGAAAATCAATAACAGAAGTGGACTAGAGAAATCGAAGCAAATTATTTTCAAGTTTATAAGATAACCGCTAGAGGGCGTTACAGTAACGCGTAATTCGAAAAATTAAATATCTCCTTAATTTGCTGTGATAAGGTATATTGAAATTATGTTCTTGGTAATGTTCGTAACATGTTGAATAACTTTGGTCTTAAAATGTTTTTCATACCTCTGAAAATTAAATGGCGAGGTGAAAGTAAACATAAATAAAAATGGCGATTGCCCCAGTTTGGAATAAAGTGGTTTTTGTTCACCCTTGTTCCCATTATCTAGCAATATGTGTCATGAACTGTTTTAATAGATTATGGTTTTTATTCACTGAAATTTTTTAATGGGGAAATAAAGAGCGACAAAGGAAACACAAAAAACAGGAAAATAACTATACTTTCTCATATATATGATTAATAGACAAGTTATTATATCTACAAGTACTATATGGCATAGGTTTGACGCCCCAAAGGGGATTATAGATTAATAGTAAAAGGAAGTTATAGACTAAGAGTTCGCGTAAAAAAAAACTTCGTGATATGATAAGATGCCAAAGGTTTGACTCTAGAAATAAATAGAAGATTTATATAAAATAAATATAAAATAATTAGAAGTTTTTTTTGTGCCTAAGCACCTTGTGATACAGGGCGATTTTTTTAAACAATTAGTAGTGATTCTACAAATAGTAACAGTAGGTAATATTTCTGTCTAGAAAAATCGATACTGGGCGAGTTCAGTCGGATCGGCACATCACTATTTCAAACCAGGCATGTCGCTTTAGTGTTCGGTTATAATTTGCAGGGGCTACACACTCCACGTTTTTATATAATGCTAGAACAAGCTTGATAAAGTGAATCTCTAGGTATAAAGAAAGACATGATGGTTTATGTTATTGTTTTGTACTCAATAATATGCTTTAATTAGCCAACGTTTTAACACAACTTGTTTATTGACAGATTTAATCACAGAACAGACAAAAAAGACATCAAAGAAGTAAAGTTTAGGTTAATGGAACACAAATCATAGATAAATATCAAGGTTTTACATCAATACTTCCTTTAAAACCTTAGATATTTCGATTTTATATAAAAGACATGGATAAATTCAAAACAGTTCAGATCATTCATAGAGCAGAACGTAATTCAGCAAATCTCAGACGAGGTAGCGGCTTTGTCAGGATATCAGCAAGTTGTTGATCACCTGATACATGTTGTATGTTCAACCTTCCATCCTCCAATTCCTTTCGAATAAAGTGGTACCTCACTTTGATGTGCTTGGTCCTCTTGTGGAACTCATGGTTTTTCGCTAACTTGATTGCGCTTTGGTTGTCCACAAAAAGAACCGGAACGTTGTCTAAGGGAGAAACTTCTGCAAACAGTCACGCCAACCAAACTGATTCCCTTGCAGCTTCACTGGCAGCGACATACTCAGCCTCAGTTGTGGATAAGGACACACACTCTTGACGTCTGATAGCCCAAGATATTGGCCCTCCACTATGCATGAAAACGATCCCACTGACCGATCGACGAGTGTCAGATTGACTAACATAATTAGCATCACTGTACGCCTTCAAGTCACTTCCTCCAGAATCAGCCTCATACCTGATGCCAACCGAACTAGACCCTTTAATGTACCTCAGGATTCTCTTGACCAGCAACCAGTGAACTTCTTCCGGACTTTCCAGGAACTGCGATGCATAACTGATTGCAAACGCGATGTCAGGACGAGTAGCCACAGCTAAGTATATCAAACATCCTACAGCTTCCCGGTAAGGAGCAAATGTTCTCAAACCGTTTTTCTCGCCTGGTTGCACGTACTTCTCGATGGGCGTCGAGACAGCGTTAACTTCTTCCATTTAAAACTTCTGAAGAACACTTTCCGCATAAACCTTTTGACTTACACGGATTGAGCCATCTTCTTCTCGTTCAAAGAGCATGTTCCAGAAAGATCCAAGCGGTTCATGAGTAATCTGGAACTCCATTTCCAGCTTCCTTAGGAACTCTTGAATCATGCTTTCTTTCGTCGCAGCAACCAAGCCATCGTCCACGTACAGAACAACGATCAGTTTATCTTCACCAGATCTACAATAAAATAGGCACGGATCAACTTTACTTTGGACAAGACCAAACTTTCAAATTAAGAACTCCTTGAATCGGTTGTTCCAGCACCTTGGCGATTGCTTCAATCCGTAGAGACTCCTAATCAGCAAGCACACAAGATTAGAACCGTCTTCAAAACTTTCAGCTTGATTCGTGTAGATTTCTTCGGTCAGGACGCCGTTCAAAAATGCCGTCTTGACATCAAACTGGGCCAACCTCAGATGTTCCTTGGCAGCAATACTCATAGTAACCTGATAGTAACAAAACGAGCTACAGGACTGAATGTTTCATTATAATCAATACCTTCTCGTTGACTATATCCCTTCGCAACAAGTCGAGCTTTATAACGACAGATCTTCCCTTCCGCATCTCGTTTGATATGAAAGACCCAGCGATTGGCGATTGTCTTTCTTCCTGGTGGTAACTCCGTTAAAATCCAAGTTCCATTTCCTCCAGCGAAGACATTTCTTCTTTCATCGCAGCCTTCCAGTGCACATGATCAGCCGATTCCACGGCTTCTTTGTAGTTTCGAGGTTCGTCTAACTCTGCAAGAAACATCTCACGTAATCTTACAGGTTTCTGAAGAGTACTCCTGTCTCGAAGACGCCGTTGAGTAGTCTCCTCTTCAGTCTTGGGGGTTTCAGCGAACTTCGATTCGCGGTTCAGCAGCTGGCAACACAGGATTCGGGACTTCAGGCACATTTGGAGCTTCGGGTGAGTTCAGAACTCTAGGAGAATCCAGGAGTTCGAAATGGTCTTCGATTTCTTCAACCGCGGGATGAACAACTTCAGCAGGATCCTTTTCTGAAGCTTCGGCAGGAAACAACGCCAAAACTTTAGAGGAATGCTCTGGACCGAACACTACCTCTCGACTTCGAATCACCTTCCTCGTTTCCTTCACACGAAAACCATCAATGTCTTCCGAATACCCGACGAAAACTGCCTCAACACCTTTGGCATCCCACTTCTTCCGACGTTCTTTGGGCACCATCAGGTAGCAAACGGTTCCAAAGATATGAAACCTGTTCAGATGAACACTCTTCTCAACGAACAGCTCGTAAGGAGTTTTACCCTCTACAGAAGTTGGACCAGTTCGGTTGAGAATGTACACCGCAGCGTTGACAGCTTCAGCCCACAGAAACCTCGGTAGATCCTTACTAACAAGCATAGTACGTGCCAGGTCATCAATCGTTCTGTTTGATCGTTCAGCACAACCGTTTTGTTGAGGTGTGTATAGGTTAGTAAATGCCATCTTTGTTCCTTCAGACTTCATGAGATTTTGCATCGCTTCATCCACAAATTCTCCTCCTCCGTCACACTGGAAAAACTTAACCGGTAACGGACCACGTTGATTCTTCATGAGCTGCAATATTTCTTTGACCTTGTCAACCACCTCAGATTTCCTCTTCAAGAAGTAAACTAGGCGAAATCTGGAGTAGTCACACGTGAAGCACACAAAGTATCTGGAACCACCAATAGACTCCTGTTCCATTGGACCACAGACATCAGCATGGATCACTTCTCCTGGCTCAGTAGAACGCTGTTGACATGACTTGAACGGTTCTCGATGTTGCTTGCCTTCTACACAGGATCCACAGAACACATCATCAGGTTTAACATCAATTCCGTGTTTCTTGAGTACTTGCACAACATGACGTTTATTCTGATGGCCTAAACGTTCATGCCAAACTTGAAGAGAGTCCTTGAACGCCAGGTTAGCTTCACTCACACAGCACGTATCCGGTTCGTTGACTCTGAGCATCAACTTGAACAGCTGACCAGTTCGTACACCTTGAGCCTTGATAACACCATCAAGCAGGAATTCACATCTATCCTTGGAAGAGCTGAAAGTCATACCTCCATCCAACGCACGCGTAACCGAGAATAGATTCCTCCGGGCATCAGGAACATACAGCACGTTTTCCATATAACAGGAAGTCCAACGTCCATTCACAAGCGCCTCGAAGTTGATAGTTCCTCTTCCCAAAGTAAACATCACTGAGTTGTTCGCGATACGAATTTCAGCTGGAGTCGAAAAGCCTCAAAGAACGAATAACACTCTTTCTTGAAGGTCATATGATCTGTCGCACCAGAATCGATGATCCAAACTTCATTCTTGGTTTCCGCATTGAACACCTCGCCAACGAATGCTTGACCTTTATTTTCAAACGTCACATCGCCCTTCGACTCATATTTCTTCTTCTTCTTCGCTGTTGGACAATCTCTTCGAAGATGACCAACTCCTTAACAACTGTAGCACTTGAAAGTAGGCTTCTTCCCTTTCTGGTTGGACTTGACATCATCTTTGGCCTGCTTACCACCTGCACCTTGTTGACTTCCACTTGCACCTTTGGAATTAACTTTCAACTTGGTTGCCATCAATGCCGATAAATTGTCCTCTTTTAATTGCCGAAGCTTCCTGCTGTGCTCATCAGATGTCAAAACGTTGATAAGATTATCTAAGGTTTGTTGATCATCCGATCTGGCCCACCAGGCTTGTCTGAAACTCTCAAAACTATCAGGCAAAGTTTCCAGCAATTTAACCATCAAGGCTGACTCATCGGGCTTAACTTTCAACTGCTGCATGCGAAAAATCAAACCTTCAAATTTAGCTATATGGTTAGCGGACGATATGGTAAGCCATATCGTCCGCTAATTTCATGTCGAAACTGAAGAACTCAGAACTCTTGCTTGGTTTGTTGTTCATAAATACCGTGCAGTTTGGTTATGAGCAGTCTCGCAGGCGAGATCAGGGTTATAACACTCGAATCAATTGTCTTGATGATGATTTGACAAGCTGCGCGATCTGCTTTATCCCAAACTTTCATCGCTTCGTGAGCCGCAATTTGATCCGCCGTAGCATTAGCCACCAGCACCGGTTTGACTAACTGTCCAATACTCACTTCATAGCCCCATCAGTTACGCGCAATAAATTACGCACCATAAATTTCCAAATATTCCAGTTCTCCGAACCCTTCAACTTCTCAATACCTTGAACTTCCATCATTGTCAGTCACCAAAATTCCAGCAACTATCACCACCAGGTTCTGAGACGAAAAACTTTTCGGAAAAAACTATTTGTTTTATTCAATCTTCGTTAAAAACGTTGGTCCACTCAAATCGAACCACGCTCTGCTACCATGTTATTGTTTTGTACTCAATATGCTTTAATTAGCCAACGTTTTAACACAACGTGTTTATTGACAGACTTAATCACAGAACAGACAAAAAATACACCTTTGACAGAAGTAAAGTTTAGGTTAATGGAACACAAATCATAGAGAAATATCAAGGTTTTACATCAATAGTTTATAGGTACCTAATTAGTACCTAATTACTATAATAACAAAGATAAAAAGCGTAAAGGTGGCGCGGAAAGATTGCGTGATAAAAAGAAAAAGATGTTACAAATACAAGCCGAAAAACGTGTCAAATTAAACAGTTTTTTTTAATAAACCTAGTTCAGCGACGGAAAAATTAAGCATTCAGCCAACTCCAAATGAGCCTTCTACGAGCAACATTCCAGATGAGGTTGACTATATCACAGAAGATCTTAGGATCGAGATACAAGAAGTGGCAATGGAAACCACCAGCCTTTCATGTAGTGCTAGTACACTATAGTTTTCATCAGCCTAGAGCCAAATCAAACAATTTTAGAAAACATCCAAGTGGGGGAAGAGTTTCGGGAAGTGTTAATCTTATTTGTGAAACCAAAATGATCTGATATTGATTTTTGTAAGCATCCACAACAACCATTTAAGGATACGACGCTACCCTTCTCTACAGAAAAACCTTTTTTGCTTGAAAATAGGTCTAATCGGAAGTGGTTAAGTTATGATTCAGCAACATCCAAACTCTTCTTTGTACTCTATGTTTATGTTTCAAAACCGGGTGATGAAAATTTTTTTTGCGACGGGGCTGATGGTTGGCGTCACATTTGTCAAAGAATTAGTTTAGTAAAACCCATGAAAATTGTGCTGAATCATATATCATGAAGTCATAAAATAGACATCAGAAGTCTTTTATTTTATTATCAAAAAATCTTACAAACGAAAAGTTAAGAAAATAGGTGCTTTTTCTTAGACTCTAAGACAAAAATCATTGGTATTTTAAAAGTTATTGGAAAACGAGATCTTAGCTTTCGAGCCAAGAAAAATGAAGGAGCTTATACTGTTGTCGTCCCGACGCAATAACGACACTCCAGGACTTCCACGGACAACTCCATGGGAACCAGGAGGTTCCCATGTATTGCCCCCCATATGACAAAATTAACCCCATAGAGCTACCTCATCCCTAACTCGAGATAGGCACCAAAAACTCACCCACTACCTACTTGCTACGGGCTCAGAAAGCTCTGACGCTGCTCTCCTAGGTCCTAGGTCTTATCCTCATGTGATCAGTATCATATTTCCCCCTTGATGGCCGTGTGCCCTCACCAGCGTTTTGTGTCGATATTTCCGACCATCACGGAGATATCGCAAACAGAAACCCCAAATTTCACCGCCCCCTGTGGCCGCCCCCGTCCCAGGCAGCAGAGTTACGTCACTTGACGTATCATTCACGTTGATTTGTAGTGTAACCGTTATTCGTCAATTGTCCCCCAAAAAGAGACTTGTTTTAAACGTCATCTTTTACACTTATTAGCGACGTCATTTAGGAAACG
>CAXKVY010012754.1:0-35427 GCA_964058915.1 Tetropium fuscum | reverse complement strand
CACAGAGAGAGTATATTCTTAAACATATTACTTTAGTATTTTCGATTACAATGATGAGTGGAAAGACGAAACGCATAGTATGAAACAGTTGCTACTAATATTACTACTTCTATCTTCCCTATCTACACATTTTAATTCTTAGAAAGGTTAATAAAATAAAAGTGAAGAAAACATCTCTGTATTTAAAAAATAACACAACAAAACATTAATGTTAGTAAAAGTTGTATATTATTATATTAAAAAACCCTAGTAAGAGGAATGTGTAAGTCCACTGAGATTGAAGACAGATATCAATTTATCCATCAGAATCCGTTCGAAACTGCTGTGAAAGCTCGAGAAGAAATATTATTTCCAGGATCTGTCAGAACAGCACGAATGCGTCTAAAACAACCTGGCCTTATGAATTGAGTTGTTGCTCACAGAGTATCTATTATTTATTAATAGTTTAGCTTTGTGGCATTAAATTGCACAGCCATTTAATGCCACAACGCTTTCCAGTCTTCTCGACATGGATATAATTAACGTTCTCGTATCATACAAATCCACTAGTTCTTCCCAAGTATTGTGAATAACTTCCCAGAGTTCATCACGATTTGCCGGCCTAAAGCCTCTCTGATATATTTTCTTGCCCATGAAACCACACAAGTTTTCAAACAAGGGTTCAAATCTGGACTTTTTGCTGGCCAAGGCAAAATATTTCAGCCTGTATTCAGCCATTCTCTTACTATTCGTCCTGTGTGAATTCGAGAAATATCCTGTACCCAGAATAAAGTTGTTATAAAATTCCTCACATGTTGAAATACAAAATTTTTAGGCCAGCCTTGTCCCACAGATTGTAGCATCACGTTATCCGAAATACTTGTGTAGTGTTCGGCCGTTAATCACCCGTCAATTTCCCAGCACACTCCAGGACCGTGTGCTGGAGTTTATCCCAACATTTATCCACCCCCAACCATTGACTGAAACGCGACCACTATTGGTAGGAAACAATGTATGTCTCGTCGAATCTTGAATTCCTTGATTCGATTTTCCACTATTAGAAGATTGGAATGTCTTCTCCTCGGCGAACACTACGTCGTTCCAAAATTCATTTCCTTGATACAATAATACATTTCCAAACTGAACTCGCCTTTGTTTATGCACGTCAGTTAAGAATACTCGTACTTTGTGAGCAGCAGCACATTTCTTAAGGCCAGATTGTTTTAGACTTCCTTGTGCTGCTCTGACAGACTCTGGAATAAAGTTTCTTCTTGAGCTTTCACCGCAGTTTCAAGAGGATTCTGATGGATAAATTGAACAAGAGTATTGTCTTCATTCTCAGTGGAGACCTTACCTACACCTTGCCTTATTAGTAACAGCAAATTAAGAATTAAAATGACAAATAGGAGAAATAATTAATTAATAAGTTTTAAAAAGTTGGGTGCAGACTCTTAATAGACATCCAAATGCAAATCAAAAGTTTCCTGCCTCTCAGGAGGGTGCTTCATCCCCTTTTGTTTCAAAAAACCTCCCTCGAAAGATACGTCGCGGTAGTTTTTTAATTTTTTCTCAAAAACCGTTATTCTGATGAGGAAAATGAATGAGACCTAAAATATTCGGTATAAAATTCTACATCATTTAGGATTCGTTAACTTTTTTCTATCTTTATTTCAATTCTCACATATCGTTTGAAAAATTAGGCAAATGTTGCTAAAATTAGGCAAAAACGAGTAGTGACATATAGTGACGTTTAGTGACATATAGTGACGTTTCTTTTGACGTGGTTTTTAATTCATCGAGTGATTTAGCCGAAACAAGGTACAGTTGCCGCCTCCCAAAAGTGCCCGACTTTTCGTTGCCACTATGAGACTACTATGATTCCAAGTCACAAACTAGAAAAATATGCCGTGCACTTTTGGGAGGCGGCGACTGTACATTTGCAGACACATACACCGCTTACATTAATTTCATTAAAAATCGATATGGCCAGAGAGTAATCGTAGTATTTGACGGTTATGCTGAAAATAAGAAGAATACAAAAGACATTGAACAACAACAAAAACTTTTAAAACGAATATCTGCCGAAATAATTTTCAATGAAAAGACGCCGGTTCCTGAGTCACAGAAAAATTTGCTGAGCAATTTGGCGAATAAAGAACCTTTATTTGAAAAATTGGTATATGCCGGTATCCAAGCTCTTTCTGCAACAAATGATGCTGATCTTCTAATTATTGTCCAAACTGCTATTAAGGAAGCCTACAATAATCCCACAAGAGTTGCCGTGGGACAGGATGTTGACCTTCTCATTCTCATAATTGCCCTTTGTTCTCTTGATAAAGATATTCGATTTTTTAAGAGATATTCAAGGAAACATCAAGGAAAGGGCATATAGTTATCTCGATTTACAGAATTCGGAATTCAGAAGTCCTTCATAACTGTAAAAGTAATATATTATTTGCTCACGCATTCAGTGTATGCGATACTAAGACACGATGGATGTGAGACTGCGATATCAGCATTTTTTGACAAAGGAAAAACACAAACTGCAAACTTGATAAATACTAGAATGGACTTGGACGATGTTTTGTATATATTTAACAATCTATCATCGATGAAAACAAACATTATACGAGCTGGAGAAAAACTTCGAACTGTTACATCGTTCAATAAATTTAGATTCATTTCATTTAATAAATTTGTTGGTCAATCTAATCAAGCAGTCATATTATCAAGACCACCACCTTCATGTGCTGCTTTAGAACAACACTCGTATCGCGTTTTTCAACAAATTAATTCGTGGCGTGGAGAAAATTTAAATGGGGTTGGAAAACAATCAGTAAAATTTTGATGCCAATTCCCACAACTGAGATACCAGCTCCTACTTTTATTCATCAATTAATATCTTGCGGTTGTAAAAAGGGTTGCAGAAAACGATGCGGTTGTGTTAAGGTTGGATTGAGGTGTTCAACAATGTGCTCTAATTATCATGGTCGAAGATGACTTAATTCAGTGGTAGCGGAAGAATTACCTGAAGATAATCCAATTATTGAATAGTAAGTAGTAAGTTTTTAGTGGATTAGGCCTCAAGGGGAACCACGCAAAAATCGCGCGAGCTCTACCTCAGCGGTGATGTGGAAACGGGCTAGAATATAAGAGACATGATAGTAATAACAAAATTTTCTGTAAGTATATTTGTTTTCCTTTTAGCCTGGTTTATGTATATAATAAAATCTGCCTTACATGTCACTTTACTCGTTTTTGCCTAACTTTAGCAACATATTCTAATATTTAAAACTATATTTGTGAGAGTTAAGTTAAAGATAGAAAAAAGTTTTTGGAACATAAATGATGTAGAATTTTATACGGAATATTTTAGGTCCTATTTTCCATTTTCCTTGTCAGAGTAACAGTTTTCGAAACAAAAATAAACAAAACTAGCGCGAGGCCACATTAGAGGGTGCTTTCTGAAGCAAAAGGGAATTCGCACCCAAATTTTAGAAACTTTATAAATTATTTCTCCTAAAAAACCTAATTTGTGACTAAATAGGACTTTGTAATCGTTGTTCCTCTTGCCAGCGTTTTTTAATATAAAATATGCAGCTTTTACTAACATTTAAATCAGCAGCTACTTCACTCAACGACTAGTTTTCTTCTAATTTTCCTACAGCCCTTGCTCTTTGCGCCTCAGTTAAGTGTCTGCATATTTTGAGTGACGTTTTTAAATTTATTATCAATGACAGACATATTTGACATTTCCGATGGTTATGATTTAAAGTCTAAATTACACTATAAAATTTTGTCGTTCAAATTTGGGTGGCCGCAACTGTACATTATTTACCTATTCTAGACTTTATTTTTGCTTGTATGGGTTCATACTTCATTTTGAATGTCTCGATTTGTTTCAACTCTGTGATATTTTAAGTATTGGCTTTTTACGATGTAGGTTAAAAAAAACAAATAATTTCCCTCTATGCCCGTAATATTTTTTATCTTTGTTATCCCGAGACGAAAGCAATGCAATTTCGTGCAGCTAACCCGACTTTACCATCCGGCATTGTGTCTACCTCATGTATATAGATCGAAGTCCAGTGTAATAATTATTATTACCGTATGTGCAATACACATAACCAAATAGGTCCGACACGCTACATAAACGAGCCAAACTTCCACGCGAGACCGTGTGCCGGTCGAGTAATTCATTTGGCTGGTATGAATGCCCAGGAGGACGCCTGACAGTGAATCATACTTTCATTATTCTAGTTATTTAAGTTTAGTATTGCCTTTAATTATTAGCGTCTATTTTAAGACAGGTAGGTGAAGGAAAATCTGCCCATGTAAGGAAGTTTTATTTTCGGTTTGTTGAATATTTTTGACATTATTAGTATACATACCTACCCCATCTGCTTGAGGTTCGCTTACTGTATCTCTTTCTAGATCAAGTTACATCATATTTTAATAATGAACTTAATTAAATTGCTAGGCAGAATAAACTACTCTTAATAGTTTATTTTTAAAGAAATTAATTACAACCAAACAACCTATAAATATCTATACAATTTTCTGGCATAAAGATCAGAAAGGCATGAGGTAAATATTCTTAATAATCTCTTAAGTATTCTAATTAAGTAAATAATCTCTTGTATATTGTGACTACGAATATAATATTTCGGTTGAGCTTATACCAACTCAATACTCAATTGCGTTAAGATCACACATATCGGGCGGTGTACGTAGTAGGCCATGATGCGTCAGTACGTAATTTCACGTTTTTTTTTTTGTTCACCGGTGGTTTGTGCTGTTGTATCGGCTGCATTTCCTTTCTTTTGGATCTTGGATTATTCCTTTTCTTGTTAACCACCCAATCATGTTCTTCTTAGAGGATG
This sequence comes from Tetropium fuscum, assembly GCA_964058915.1. Taxonomy (NCBI): domain Eukaryota; kingdom Metazoa; phylum Arthropoda; class Insecta; order Coleoptera; family Cerambycidae; genus Tetropium; species Tetropium fuscum. Next base: position 30,565 of record CAXKVY010012754.1, on the reverse strand, counting down.
ATGTCGGAAGTTTATCCTCTTGCACCGAGTTATAAGGAGCATTGTCCAAGACGATCACTGAGTTTGGCGGAATACTTGGTTCGTATTTTTCCTCCAACCATTTGAAGAAATTTTCTTCTTTGTTCATATGTTCATGGTAAGCCCTACAAGCTTGGATGCTAAACTTGCATTTGGAATAAATAAAACCCCTTTCAGACCCAGGATTAACGATGACTGAATGGCCACTTGCCCTAATATTGTTACTTATACTACACATACATCTAATTATCCCATACATACATTTTTGAAAATTGAGATTATCGACCCATTATCGATCCATGTTTTATCGATGTAAATTATAATGGCGTGCTTCTTCTCGAAATGTTTGTACGTAGTTCTAATATTTATAGCGCCAATGAACAATCAAATTGTGGGGTTCCATTGAAGTTTCTTTTGTTTTGACAATTTCTGAAATAAAATCCATTATCATTTAATAGTCTTCTCATAGTTTCAGGAGGATATGGGAAGTCCATAATTTAAATTTTTGGAAAATTTTATCGCTTCAAATAGGAGGCCTTGATTGCAAAATCTGCATCATCGCACTTGTCTTTAATAGACCGTCGACAGTCGAGGTCTCTTTTGATCTTCATCTTCTCTATGAATTTTTCTCACACACCTGGGAAACTACAATGTCTCGTTAAACTCGTCCAATTTTATTTTTCAGACGGCTTTAATGCATTATTTGAGGCTCCGTCGTCGCATACTCTATATACATTTGCTATAATCTCGCTACATTGACTATTTTCCTTTTAAATAGGGATTTCTCTCAAAATCTATGTAATACATAAATACGCAAGTTTTAACACAAGCAGCCACGTTATAAATTAAAATGATCATTCGTGAGTTTTGGCAATGCTATGGCATCTATCCTTTCCAGGATACTTTAGCCGGTTGTTGTTAAAATGGTACTACACTGGCGTAAATAATTAATAGGTGCGTGAATTTTTTGGCGTTGGCTATGACGTCGCGGACCAATCAGAGGATTTATATCTACGTGCGCTGCATGGGATATTGACAAAACCCACATTGTTACCAGCGAACGGCAATTTACGGCGTTTTGAATAATTAAAGATAATAACAATATAATTAACGATAAAGTAAAATGTTTGTATGTAAATATTTATATACATATTTGAAAATAATTAAATACCATTATGCCTACTATTATACCTACCTACTAACTATACCTATTTAATTTAGGTCACAAAATAAAACATAAAATACATTAGGATTCTCATGATAAGAACGTATGGTAGCTGTCAAAGCAACCTAATTCTTTGTCATAATTCTTTTCACCGAGACAGACTCATGGGGCGGATTTTAGTCACATGCCATTATTTTGTAGGAGCGACGCCACTAAAATAATAGAAATATAAAAATGGGAAGGGATGAAGGCATCCAATTATGGAAGCCTTTGGTACCATTTTAACACAACCCAGCATGGCATCAATGCGAATATATTGTTTTATTTCCAGTACGTTATTTTGCCATATCGTCCTTTTCTGTAGCTGGTAACCATTGACCCAAGATTTGCACAATAAAGATTACTACTACTATATATTAGACCGTAAAGGAATGCGAAGAGGGCATCTCTTCACATTTCTTTATGGTCTGATAAATTGTTATACAAATATTTTGTTCTCGATAAATTTTAACAATTTCACGCTTTAGTATTTGCAGATACATTGTAAATTCCTTTACGAATATCTAGCTTATACGACATTTTGCTGAACCAGATCGATAAAAATTTAACTGCCATAATGAACTTGAGATACTCGTGATATTTAATTTCCAGGGACAACTTGATTAACTCCATTTGGCTGAAATAAAAACCATCTAAAAATTTCCCGAAAACTTTGGGGCCACACGTTAGTCGGATACAATATGTTATTCTTTAAAATGTATAATTATAACTATTGTTCACGAATATGAAAATTGTGGATTCATCAGAGACTAGACTTACGTTATATTTTAGGCCCTCATACATGGAGAGGGTGATCAGGCCAAATTGAAATGGTTTTGCCTGACCGGTTCCGTGGCCACGCACATTCAGCTCTGCTAAGCTTCCCCTAGAAGAAATACGTTAAATGGATGAAACGGAGTTATTATGTTACGCCGCGATAGTTTAAATTTTAAGAAAAAAAACCAGAAAAGGGATGTGTGGTAAAAATTGGCTTCGGCGAAGAGAGAAAGAACCACTCGCATGTCGATCTTCTTGAGGAACTAAGGCTGTGTCCAAAGGACTGGTTTAATTACCTTCGTATGATCGAATAGGTGTACATTCAATTACTTACACTGGTAACGCCATAACGCCAATGATTAAAAAGTACAAACATGCGAGAAGCTAAATCGCCCCACGAACGACTTAATGTTTGGTTAGTGGTATAGAAGCTACGAAAACCTGAAATATTCATATCACCTCAAGCTTGGAGCAAAATTGGTCCAAGGAAAATTGCTTGGACCACGCCACCATTTTGTCTATGTTCCTACTGTTCTAGAAAAATAAACAACAACTATAAATACATACTCCTCAGTCGGCAAACGCCGCGCGCCGACTGAAGCGAACGGGTAATACGCCTGCCTGATTCCACAGACAGTCTGCCAGTCCAGCCGGTGAGTCGAAACTAATTGAATTTGTTCAGTCGCTCCGGCCACCGGATTGGCCCATACCTCGAGGCCAAAATACAAATACATGGTAAAGGCGCCCATACATGGATAGGCCAAGCTGATCAGGTCAAACTGAAACAGTTCTGCCTGACCGGTTGCGTGGCCGCGCAGTTCTACCAATAAATACTGCTCTACCAGTCTCCCGCTAGAAGAAAGGCGCTCAATGGACGAAACAGAGTTGCTATGTTAAGCCGCGATAGTTTTAGTTTTAAGAAAAAACCCAGAAATAGGATGTTGTGAACTAACAATTTGCTTCGGCGAAAAGATAACCACTCGCATGTCAATCTTCTTGAAGAACTCAGCCTGTATCCAACGGACTGCTTTAATTATCTTTGTATGAGCGAAGAGGTGTATTTACAATTACTTATTTATGTTGGTAACGTCAATGATTGAAAGAAAAAGTACAAAACATGCGAGAAGGTATATCTCCCGCTATAAGCTATATCGCCTATATATCCAGTAAAAATTGCTTGGACCACATCATTTTGTTCGACTATGTCCCATATACTGTTCTAGAAGAACAGCAATTTATTATAAATGCATGTAGACTAAGAGCTGTTGACATTTTTCAGTGATTATTTAGTTACGGCCTATTTTTTGAGAGAATGTTGTGGGAGGCATGTATAAGTGTACTCTATACGATATAATCCCTCATGGCGGTATCGGAGGGTGGCAGAGCACCCTTCAATTTGTAAAAAATAGTCGATACAATTATTATTTAGTTAAGGCTCTGACTTTGTATAATCTTTGTCTGCGAGCCTACAAACCTTCCTGTAACATTGGCAGATCGATTGGATGGTATTAAAAGGGGGTCCCCTCAAACGTGTCGCGTGCACGATGAAATTTTTATTATTTAGTTAAGTGTCAAATTTTAATATGTTATTATTTCATCTATTTCCAACGTACATTTAAATTGGCAGATCAAAATATCGGTATTAAGACCCTTGCAGATCGATTCGAACATAGCGCGTACGCGCCATGATTTCGTGTCGTCTACCGCTGCTGCATTCATTATTATTTTTGCACCCTATTTAATAGCAAAAGGTGACACGATTCTTCTCTGAAAATGATATTTTTACATATATTACATTATTAAAAATGACCTTACATAAACCATTATCCTGCCTGCTTGATTCCACAGTCCGGCCAGGCGAATATAATTGAATTTCTTCAGTCGCTCCGGCCACCGGATTGGCGCATACATCGAGGCCAAAATGCACATACACGGCATGGATTCGCATCCGGTCAGGTGAAACTGGAGGCAAAACTGACCACGTATGGGGGCCTTAAGGATTCGCATCCGGTCAGGTGGAACTGGAGGCAACACTGACTATGCATGGCGGCCTTTATAGACTTACAATATAACCGTTGACTGAGGGAATTTAATCAAGATGAATATATACCCAACAAATACATTCATCTCTAATAATAATTATGATAAACAGGTAAAGATATAGCATCGCAATCTGTAGGATTCCAGACAATGAAGAATTTAATTTAATTTTGATACATATCTTCCGTAATGTCTCATTACGTCGCTGGTTGCGGGTATGGAATTTAAAAAAAGAAACCGGATGATATGATTCTGTTTACATAATTAAAAGGTATAATGGATGTAGAGTTTAGGTTATTCTTGTTTTCACTTCTCCCTGATACGAAGCAGTTTGTTTTTTATTACCATACTATTATGCCGCTTGGCAATCCCGCGTTTGTTTGACAGACAGGTTCATTTATATTATGTATAAATGTTTATTTATATTATCCATTTAGGTTTATTTCTATTTTGTTATTTCTACGTACCAGTGCGATCTAAATAAAGGAACAGTGATTTATGTCGACAAAGACATGATTTACTGCCGCAGTCGGTAATGTTTACCACCGTAATTTTCAATGCAGAAGTGCTAATAACCTGTAGACCATTTGTGTTGCAAATTTGGATTGCGTAATGTCTGCACCACTCAACCAATTGCTAATTCTATTATAAATTAATCTCGAATGAAACTAATCATACTAATTTATAGTAGCCATCGGTTATATTATTTAAATTGTCCGCCACTACCGTCAATAAGAAAATTCTTACAATAATTATTTAATTAGTTTAATCAGTGGCGGCTCGTGATAGCTGTAAGAGGTGAGGCCTCAACCTTCGTGCATTTTCTGATTACCACTATCAAGAGCTATACTCAGTTACAAATAACTCTTTATGTAATCAGTTGGGAAAAGTACTATTTTGTATAACGAGCAGATTTCTGCGGAACAAGCGCTAGCGAGTTCCGCAAAAGGATGCGAGTTACACAAAATAGTGTTTTCCAACGTGCTTTATACAAGATTGTTTCTAATTTTCACCAATTATATATTTTTTGAGAAGAAAACTCTGAAATTTATACGTTTAAAAACAATCCAGTAGGTTGTAACTAGGGCATGCAATACCGGACTGAAATTTCAATCCCGGGAATTTCGGAATTCTAAAATAACTTCGGGATCCCGGTATTCAATATCGGAAATACCGAGAATCAAATGTTTTGATGATTCACTCTCTATTGATATTCCATAAATATTTTTTAAATATAAATATGGGTAGTTTATTTTTAAACCCACTAATCGAAAAAAAAAAGAAGAACACCGGAAGGAACAAAAAATAAACACATATAGTTTGTAACAGACATATATGAGAATGAAAAATGCCGCATCGTCAAAGGGAAACCCGATGTCTATTATGAGCGGCGCGTGCCGACTTTAATCTCGTCAAAGCGTAGCCGCATCCTTTGGCGATGCGGCATTTTTTCATTCTCATATATGTCTGTTACAAACAATACGTGATTATATATAATTCATTTTTATTTATGGGAGTCTTGACCCTGGCTTCCCAATCTAAGATTCCTAATCTAAACCTGACTACTAAAATAATGTAAAATAATATGGCACTGAGCGAGCACTGAACACTGATTTCTGAAAAACTGGAACTACTGGAATTAAGACACAAGAACAAGAAGGCAAGAAGGTATAATATAGTTATTAATACGTCCACGTCATGACACCACGCCCCGCAAGCATTTTGCATTGGTCATATACGTAAACAAAACCAATACCGAAAATCCCGGTATTGAAGAAATAAATACTGGGATTCAAATAACGGCGAAAAAACCCGGGATACCGAAATTTCGGCATCCCAGGATTACATGCCCTATTTGTAACGGTGTGAGAGCTCGTCACTTTAGCTTTGTGATGCTGGATAGTCGGGGTCGCCGTGTAATGCCGTAATGGAATTTGAATGAAACTCGCCAGGAACAATTAACAACGTTTATTTGGTATTGACATCGTATTTGATAGTAACACAGCACAAAATGTATAATGTGCAGAATGTGCAGAATGTCTTAGAATGAATGTAGAATGTATGCGGGTGACCTACTTACCGCCTTATATAACGTAGACTAGGTCAGTATGTATATATCTACAATAGTTGCGTTAAGTCGGCCTTGATCTAAAGAATGTCTTCGTCGGCATTTTACTGGATATGTTTACAACGCGTGAACTAGTTTTACTTTAGAATAATAACAAATAATAAATATGATATTGAATAACAAATAAGATATTGAGAGCGCGTGTGGCCGTTATGGCACTACAGCTTGTCAGGTCTAAATAACCTACTATGAAATGAACTTTACAAAACCAGTTGCGTAATATTTTACTTTTCGTAACTGGTTGTAAAAAGTAAGACGTTTCGTAACGTCAAAGGGTTTTGAAAAGTGCCACTACTTTACATGTCAAAATTAGAACAATGTTTTTTTTGGAATCTTTTTTTGTTATCTCATCAACAAATAATGTGTATCACTATCAACCATTGTATTATGTAGCCATTTTTGGTTGAACCGGAAGTACTACCAAAACTGACTTTAAGATTGAAATTACCTCGATACTTTTAATGCCACACCCTATATTGAACCTTAAATTTACATTCTACTAACACCTTATAGACAAAATTAACTCTTATATCATAAGAATCCACGAGCTCTTCCCATAATAGTCCAATCAATAGGTAGCCCAATGTAAAATTTACCATAAATGCAACCCAGACATAAAAAAATGTGTTCGTATAAAACAAAAATCTTAGCGTTTTTTGTCCTTTACGTTTTAATGGCGGGCATCGTAAAGATGAAAAAAAAACGGTTTTCGTAAATAAAAAATAAAGCTCTTAATAAAAAAAGTTGTAGGTAATAAAAATTTTCTCGAAAAATCGAAATATTAAAAAAAATCAGTATTTTCAAAAGTTTTGAAAAGGTGCTTTTTGGCTTATCGTGGGTTACAATTACAGCAAGTAGAAAGTTTTAAAATGTCAATTTGAAAAGATACAGCAAAAACAAAAATGATCGATTTTTTGCGGTTTTTTCGATATATCTCGAAAAGTAATATAAATCGATACTCATCAAAATATGTATCAAAAGCTATAAAAAACAGATATAAAAAACCTTAACCAAATCTATAATAATATTATATAACACTGTCCTCCCTCGCCTCCTAAAGTATTGCATTTATATAAAGTATTATATTTATATAAAGTATTATATTTATATAAAGTATTATATTTATATTGAATCCTTCCACAAAAGTTTTACAAAAACCAAAAATCACACAATGTAACCTCATTTCAAACAAAAATACTTAAGAAATTATCGAAAGAATATTATAATATTGAGAAAAATCTTTTTTAATCCTTAAATAAGAAATCTAAAAGTAAACAATAATATTTTATGTATTTTGCGAAAGAGAGCCTTGCGATGTACGTTGAAACAACTATATAATTATATAAGAAACCTAGCGCCATCTAACAACTCATAGAATCTCATACTCCTGTAGATAACAAACGCAATTTCAATAGATAACACAGAAACTTGCAATTAAATAAATTTTTCAAACAATATCTGCTAAAAATTAAACTACCTTACAATCCATATGGCTAGAACAATATCGGAATCCTCGTAATCCATAAACATCCAGCAAATAAACTAAGTTTAAACAAAAATGAATAAACAGAAATGCTACAATTACAACATGTTTCAGTGAAACAACACATTCGCAAATTAAGTAACGTACGTACTTTTCTCCATATAATTTCAACAAATTAATAATAATCAACATTAACAAATATTTTTTTATATTGTATACCTTTTTTTTCACAACAAATGTATTCTTTTACAGAGTCCTATTTTAATTAAAAAAAAACAATAAATTGAAAAAGCCTCAGGCCCGAAGCGAAACGTCTTTTATCCAATAACATGATTAGACGAAAGCAAAGTAAGACGAAAATTCAAGAGACAAAAAAGTTGTATTTTTAGTTGGTTTATCCCAAAAAATATCGAAATTAAATTAAAATCAGTTTTTTTGTCAATAATTTTGGTTAAGGTCACGTCACTGCCACTGAACTCAGTAATTTGGATATAGTTAAGCATTTGCGGACCCCCTAAATATTGCCGTCTTTTTTAAACACCCTGTATATATATATATATATATATATATATATATATATATATATATATATATATATATATATATATATATATATATATATATATATATATATATATATATATATATATATATATATATATATATATATATATATATATATATATATAATTAATTATATAAATATAAATAAAATGTGCTGCGGTATAAAATAAACTACTTAAAATAAAAAAATACGGTAGCTTAATAGTGGACCAGTTATATAGGATTACCTAACTGGTTTAGCACTGAAATTAAACTTGGAAGTTAATTTGTATGGTACGGCGGTATAAAACTTCAAAAGTAGATAGTCTCGTTCGTGTGAACTTTAATACAAAACGATCTTTTTTTTCTCTCATAAAACCCAGGCCATAAAAATTTTAGATTTCCGCGGCTCATTTGGATGCACCGAAGAAAATTTGTTTAATGCTATGTTATTATACATTTGGCTTTATATCTTTTGTTAATGTTTAAAGCGTGTCATACAAAAATTTTGTGTACCGATAAACTATAATTCTTATTAGGTAACTTTTATCGCTTAATTAAAACTTTTTGAGTTTTTTGTTGGCTAATTAATTCTATTTGGAAGAAACTAGGCTCGGCTATATTTAAAAGGAACACTAAATAATTTGCATTTTTTGTGTACTTGACGCGCTAATACTGTGCCTGGTTTTTGCAGGGCTTTCGTAATGTTTCAAATACTCTCGTCGGGATTTAACGATTTATTAGTGCCCGGGTTCTATGAACAAATGCATGTCTAAGTGTTTACCTTTCGCGCACCGCCTTTGTGATTGTTGATTAGCCATTTTTGAAACGTTACGAAATATATGCATATTACATGTCATATCTATGAACAATAAAAACCGACAAATTTGACATTAAATTAGTACTTAATTATTTGATTTAATGCACATTTTGCTCCTATGGCATAAAGTCAAAGGAAGAGATGGGTGAAATTATTTAGTACTTTATTAGCACTGGCTAAATAGTTTATATTGGCAACCATAATGAGGGCATATTAATGGGAATATTAATTAATGGGGGAACTTTGCCAATATTCTGAATAGCCAAATATACCAACATTTAATCATTACATGCGAAAATTTTATGTACGTATTGTGTATCCAAGGGGTGATTACGAGTAAAATAATGTGATTAATTCAATATTTCAGTGTTAAAGTTAATAATATTAACTGGCTTGCGACCACTAAGGTTTGTTCGGTTTATATAATATACTGTAGACAATTATCATACACAGTGTATGTAAATTAGCAGTAAAATAAGAAGTAGAAGGCGGTAATAAATTATCTGAGCAGAATAGTATTGTTTAGGTACCAGCTTTCATTAACTTCAATTAACCATTGGTTTAAAATATTGCCCTGAACAGTTGTCAAGTACCATTGGTTGTATATATATCCTATTTGACTGCTATTTCTCCCGAAATATTTTAGTCGGTTTTCATTTATTGTTAATTATTGTTGTCAATTACCCTTATTGGCAAATGCTATAAATATTTAAGGTGATGTTATATATTGACCTAAAAACTTATTTTCAATGAGATTAAAGCTACTGAAACATGTCACAGCTTTGAATGAGGCCGGAGACTGCAATACCGTTAATGTATCGAAATTAATACGAAATAGCTTTGTACACTTGTCTAACGACTTATGACGGATCTCATCTTCTTAGTTTATTTAGTAGATTGTTACTGGATAGGGCTGGAACCTTTGATGTAACTATAACACTCGGAGTAGTTTCCATAAACACCAAAACACTTTCACTTCGCTCGACACGTGTTTCGCCAACCAAGTTGGCATCATCCGGAGACGATTAAAACTCACTTGGTTGGCGAAACGCGCGTCGAGCGAAGTGAAAGTGTTTTGGTGTTTGTGGAAACTACTCCGAGTGTTGTGTTAGTAGATTATTACTTAGTAGATTCATATAGATATAGGACAATAAAAGATAAAACATATAATATGTAGTATTAGATGCATTAAGCTGAAAAGGTACAGAGCAAAATGTACGTTGCTTACTGGAACAATAGGTGAAAAAGTGGTAGATAATTTAAAATTAATAGCTGGGTATCATAATCAATAGAAATACGTATGGGATACGTATAATAAAAATGTTAAGCTTCGACATTATAATTGACAACCAATCAGAGAAAAGTTGGTAAATCAGATATTTTATTAAAGCAAATAAAACAAAAAAAGATGTATATATAAGATAAATATAATATCATTGTCATTGGTTAAGAATTGTATGATAATGTATAATAAAATAAAGAAAGTACAACAAAATATACCGTAAAATAAAACATAACTATTTTACGTTATGTTTTATTTTACGGTATATTTTGTTGTACTTTCTTTATTTTATTAATATATAATATAAAATATAATGTATGCATCCTTTAATGATTGGATGGATGCTGTCACATTACTTGTCAAATACAGAAATTTGATTGTTAGTTATATACAGTAAAAGCCACTATTACTATTATCATTATAAACCCAGTACCTACCTTAATCAATGTTTTTTCGAAAATAATAAGATGACGAGTGGTAGTAGATAAAAATAGAAGAGTAAATAATTTCAAAGATGACGAGTAAAATTTATTTAATTCGGGCGCAAACTTAAAAGAATCTGCAAGCATTATTAATTTCATATAGGTATTGTGCTTTAAAGGGCGCTGTAAGAAAAATAACGCGCCTAGGTCCATATCACCGTCCCTATAACAGATAGGTATACCCCCATTATGGTTGCCAATATAAACTAGTTAGCCAGTGCTTATAAAGTACTAAACCATTTTACCCATCTCTTCCTCTGACTTTATGTCATAGGAGAAAAAAATCTGCATTAAATCCCTAATTCGTATACATAAAATAATTAATTAATTTAATGTGAAATTTGTCGGTTTTTGTTGTTCATAGATATGACATGTAATATGCATATATTTCGTAACGTTTCAAAAATGGCTAATCAACCATAACAAAACCGGTGAGCGAAAGGTAGACGCTTAGACATGCATTTGTTCATAGAAACCGGCACTAATAGTTAAATCCCGACGAGAGTATTTGAAACATTACGAAAGCCCTGCAAAAACCAGGCACAGTATTAGCGCGTCAAGGACACAAAAAATGCAAACTGTTTATAGGATTCCATTTAAATATAGCCGAGCCTAGTTTCTTCCAAATAGAATTAGCCAACAAAAAACTCAAAAAGCTTTTATTAAGCAATAAAAGTTACCTAATAAGAATTATAGTTTCTCGGTACACAAACTTTTTGTATGACACGTTTTATATATTAACAAAAGATATAAAGCCAAATGTATAATAACATAATAACAGCGTTAGTTAAATAAATTTTCTTCGATGCATCCAAATGAGCCACAGAATACTAAAACTTTTATGGCCTCGGTTTTATGAGAGAAAAAAAAGATCGTTTTGTATTAAAGTTCACACGCACGAGACTATATACTTTTGAAGTTTAGTACCGCCGTGCCATACAAATTAACTTCCAAGTTTAATTTCACTGCTAAACCAGTTAGGTAATCGTATATAACTGGTCCACTATTAAGCTACCGTATTTTTTATTAAGTAGTTTAGTTATACTGCAGCACAATTTATTTATATTATATATACACTGGCCGACAAAATTATCGCAGCGCAAAAAATTTGGAATACATCATTTTTTGAACCCGTCGCCTAATTTAGATCAATTTGTTTTCAAAATTGTAGGAAATTTTGTATTGAATTCGCTGAACTTTTTTTAAATTTGTTGTTTAACCAAAAAATTACATACATACAGGCTGTACCAATGACGATAGTTTTTTTGTCAAACATTGAAACACTCTGGGACATATCAGACATAAATACTGTAAACTATAATTGATTATTGCATAGCATAATGCATTCTTAACATTTCCTTTTTTTAGTCGCTTTGATATCTCCATTTTTAATTAAAATAGAGAGATTTTAAAATCATCATGTTTTCAAGTTTATCAAAGCTTTGGCCTCAAAAAAAATTTAGTAGAAAATTAAAAGTAGGCTTAGAGTAAATACAATGAAAATTAATAAGTTGTCAAATGCATACATACCTATATGAAATTAATAATGGTTGCAGATTTTTTTACGTTGCGCACGAACTTAATAAATCTTACTCGTCATATTTGAAATTATTATCTCTTCTATTATTATCTACTACCAATCGTCATCTTATTATTTTTGTTATAGTGGTTTTTACTTATTATAGTGGTTTTTACTGTATATAACTAACAATCAAATTTCTGCATTTCAAGTCATGTGACAGCATCCATCCATCAAATTTTTATTTTACTGTATTTACTATTTTTATTTTATGGTAAATTTTATTATACTTATTTTATTTTATTACCTATATATTATTATATTCTTAACCAATTCTTAACCAAAGACAATTATCATGTTATGTGAATTTCTTAATTTGGTAATATCCTTCTACTATAATATCATAACATCTTATATTTATCTGATTTATCAACTTTTCTCTGATTGGTTGTCAATTATAATCTCGAGCTTGCATTTTTATTGCATTTAAATTCAATAACTACACTTGAGAGCAATGATCGACTCACTATTTGCACACGCATTTCCGTCTCCTGCTTCAGTCTAAAAAAAAGGAAAATAAAAACATAAGACATGCGTGTACTACCTTTGTCATTGAACTTTAAAAAACTGTTACTCTTGCATTAATCGGATGAGGCGTTCACAAAATATGTAACATGAACGGGTTGTTACGATTATTGCAAATTCCAACATGCGCGCCCAGCGACTGCGATCGGCCTACAGTACGCTTCCAATTCGGTAATTCGTCTCAGTCGTTTATCCAAATTTGACATATGGGTATATGCCCGAGTGTTGATGAAAAAAATGGATACCACAGCCGCTGAAGCAGCCCAAGTAGTGGTATTGTCGAGAGAGGGCCTCAGTCAGAGGGCCGTGGCAAATCGACTAAACTTGAGTCAATCAGCCGTGTCGTTGGTACCGGGAAACTGGTGGCTACGTCCGCAGGGAAGCAGGCAGCCGCAGGCGAGTCACAACAGAACGAGACGACCGATTTATCGTCTCAAGATCCCTTAGAAATCGACATATGACTAGCGTTGACCTCAAGCAACAACTGACGGAGGTCAGAGGTGTGGTCGTCAGCGCTTGGACAGTTAGAAGAAGACTGAAGGCAGCCAACCTGACCCCCAAAAGGGCAGCTACGGGTCCCAAGCTGACGGCAGTCCAAAAGTAATGAGGACTGGAATTTGGTCGCGCACATCTCGGTTGGGGCCTCGGTCAATGGAGTCAGATATTATTTACCGACTAGTCCAGAACGTGCCTACACGGCAACGATAGAAGACGTCGAGTCTATAGAAGGCCAGGAGAGCGATTTGCTCAATGCTGTATTCAAGAAACTGTCGCATATGGAGGTGGCTTATGCATGTTCTGGGTGGGCATTTTCATGCACGGAAAAACCGAGTTGTTTTCATGCCCGGTGGAGGACGCGGAGGGGGTTTAACAGCGGACCGCTACATCAGGGACATTCTGGAGGAACATGTTGTTCCCTATACGGGGTTTGTTGGTGAGGACTTCATGCTAATGCACGATAATGCGCGATGCCATATCGCGCGAGTGGCCACTACCTACCTTGCAGACGTCGGTATACCGAAAATGGACTGGCCTCCAATGAGCCCCGACTTAAATTGAGTCAAGGATGAGCTTAAGCGAATAGTCCGGGCCAGAAATCCTGCACCAGAAAGCGCGATAGAACTGAGAGCTGCGCTGATTGCAGAGTGGGAAGCAATACCTCAAGAACGCATAATAAAAGTTATCAGATCCATGCGTAATCGCTTGAAAAGTGTAATTAGGAGTAGGGGTGGTAATACCATGTATTGAAATAATCATTAAATTAATTTTAACAGAGGATTTCATTTCGTTTTCGTTGCATAATCACCATTTCCCTTGAAATAATTTGTATTCCACATGTTCTTAGGCCTATAACTTTGTCAGAACAGGTCCGATTCTAATCAAAGTGGTATCATTTGAAACCTTGGTTTGTAAGCTTTCAGATAGTATATTAAACTTTACTTGGAATGCCATCGGAGTGGATACATATTCTCTTAAATCTCGAGCATGTATCTGAGTCGATTGTTTTGCACCCAAGTGTAGTTCAATGCGTATTTCTATTGATTATGATACCTAGCTATTATTTTTAAATTATCTACCACTTTTTTACCTATTATTCCATTAAGTTACGTATATTTTGCTCTGTCCCTTTCAGCTTGCTTAATGCATTTACTATTACATATATGTTCCGATATGTTTTATCTTTTATTGTCCTATACAGGGTCATTTTAATCTTCGGATGAGAATGTCTCCTCCGGACAATGAAAAATCGACAAATGGCCCAGATGAAAGTTGTTTGATTTGAAGGGGGACATTTGTTGACCTTGGGTCAAGGGTTCAAGGTCATTCAAGGTCAACTTTGTTTCTTTAAATGCAACCCCCCATTTTTTACATTGGCAATCGATTGTACGTAAAAAAACATGAAACTTTTGTCCAAACAATTTTTTTCCAAATCGCGCATGTCCGGAATAATTCAAAATTATTAAAAATATTAATTATTAATTATTCAATATTCCATTAGGAATATTATTTATTCATAATTAATTCATAATTAATTTTGAATAATTAATAATTAATTTTGAATACTTAATTAATCAATTAATGTCCGGAGGAGACATTTTCATCCGAAGATTAAAATGACTCACCCTGTATACTAATCTACTAAGTAATAATCTACTAAATAAACTAAGAAGGCGAAATCTGTCTTAACTCGTTAGACAAGTGTACAAAGATATTTCGTATTCATTTCGATACATTAACGATATTGCAGTCTCCGCCCTCAGTCAAAGCTGTGACATTTCAGTAGCTTTAATCTTATTGAAAATAAGTTTTTAGGTCAATATGAAATCTCACCCTAAATATTTATGGCATTTGCCAATTAGGGTAGATACTTGGTGAGTGTTTAGGGCAATACCTTAAACCAATAGTTAATTGAATTTAATGGAAGCTGGTACCTAAACAATACTATTCTGCTCCGATAATTGATTACCGTCTTCTACTTCTTATTTTACTGCTAATTTATATACCTACACTGTGTATGATATTTGCCTCCAGTATATTATATAAACCGAACAAACCTTAGTGGTCGCAAGCCACTTAATATTATTAACTTAACACCGAAATATTGAATTAATCACCCCTTGGATACACAATACGTACATTTTCGCATGTAATCATTAAACGCT
Source organism: Tetropium fuscum (assembly GCA_964058915.1). Taxonomy (NCBI): domain Eukaryota; kingdom Metazoa; phylum Arthropoda; class Insecta; order Coleoptera; family Cerambycidae; genus Tetropium; species Tetropium fuscum. The sequence goes on along the minus strand of CAXKVY010012754.1, from coordinate 15,021 downwards.
GGTATATTTGGCTAATCAGAATATCGGTAAAGTTCCACAGACAAAAATCAGAACTTTTTAATGCGATATCCTAAGCTTCCCCACGTGGAACGATCAAGTCCTTGGCTACAAGGACATTTGGCGAGACACGCTAGACAACAATCTCCAAACGCCGCCCGTGAAGAATAAACTAGAAAGGGATAAATCCCGACGCATGTGGCGTCTAGATGGCTGGCGTCGCGACGGTGCTCAGCTGCGACAACTGCACCACGAAGGATTACACTCTAATACACACCATGTAACTTGTATAGTTACTCGGGGTCAATGCTTTACCCACTGTAATAGTTATTTAGCGATAACTCCTTAGATTTAGCGGCAAACGTAATAATAAGAAACTTTCCTCATTCTTATATTTCCGCGGCAACGTTTCTCCCACAGCGAGTGGGTGTTTATTGAGGTGGCTCTATTTTTACACGCGTCTGAGGTCGGTAATTCAATATGTGAACGTTCTGATTGCTCATTTCCCTTTTATGTAATACACATGTTCTCGGACAGATGTCAAACCCTAACTGGAACAGCTGATGGGTAAATTCGCATAGACAGTGTCAGTTTCAGGTTGCTTAGGTGATTAGTTATTACTATATTTGTCAAGTTATAAAATACTGCTTTTTATTGACCATCCATTATTATAAATTATCAATATATTAATATAACCTTACTTACATAATATTATGAATATTATTACACCTACTTACATAATACGTATTATGAAGACATTTAACGCTTATATTTATGCCATTTTTCTTCTATACCTACCTAAAGAAAAATAATTGTTATTTTTCTGACAATGATATGTTGAATATGTTGATCACCAGAAATTTTACTGTATGCATCTGAACACTTAAACTTAAAAATAAAACTTGGTTACATATATCATAAAATTATAGGCGTTGGATAGTCGTCTCCGTATACACATATAACAAAGCAAGCAACAAGTAAAGGATGATTTATTTGCTTTAATAAAATATCTGATTTACCAACTTTTCTCTGATTGGTTGTCAATTATAATCTCGAAGCTTAACATTTTTATTATATTTAAATTCAATAACTAGTTCAATACGTATTTTTATTGGGAAGCGGCTTTTGTGCACGATATGGGACCACGAAAACATAAACGAAAACTCCCGAACGTCCTCTTTTCATTCTCTCTCCTACGTAGTATAATTTTCTATTTTAAATAGACATAACGAACGCGAAAGTAATGCATGCTAGGTTAGAAAGTAAAACATGTTAGGTTTAAATTCTGTTTTATATTATAAAATGGTGGGAAGAATGAAAAGTTTAATACATTACACGTTGCAAAAGCTCTTTTAGGTGTTCGGAGGTATTAAAATAGCAATTTAAATACACCTCGCGCCTAAAAGTAAGCTTTCGCAGCTTGGAATGTAAATAACTATTGCTGAAACAGGATGTTTCTATGACACTGGAAATAAAGTACAAAAAATACTCTCAATCATAGTAAACCATTCGGATAACTTAATGTGTTACGTCATTAGAACGGCAAAAATATTTTTTTTCGCCGAGCGGCAGCAAAGTGTAATTTTGCAGACTAAAATCAGTCAGTAAAGCAACACTTTTCCTGCCTGGGCAGGAAAAGTACCTATGTAAAATAATAGTTGGTATGCATGGCAACTAAATATTGATACATTTTAACAAGAAAAGTTTACTAACAACAAAACTTATTGAAACAAAAGTACATAAATGTACAGAGTATTACACAGTACATGGAATATTTCCAATAAAAAATTTCTCGTTACTGTTGATATTTATTGCTACAGTTTATAATAATATGTATTCCTCTGCCTTGTTCGCCCATCATTACATTTAGTATATTACTAGTTCCATTTGTCTAAGAACTAGTGCTATTGTTAAAATTTGTTCACATATTTTATTCGCCACTGAGTCCTCCATGTATACCCTTCGCCAACAAAAGAAGACTTTCACCCGCTATGTCGCTTTAACATTGTTATGTCTCCTGTCTCCTCCTGGGTCTACAAGCAAAGTGGCGGAGGTTCGGCGACGACAGTGTCCTGTATATTCTCTAGAGTGTGGCAATTTTAAATAGCTATTTCTTGAGGTATTTTACCAAATATATGGATTCCGACAAATTGCTTTACAACTTTACCTTTTGCATATTTAAAAAAAATCTTTTGTGTTTGCTGGTCGCAAATATACGTATTTTCTTATAACATCTAAATATTTATTGATTACGAAGTCCTTGAAGCCGTTGTCTTTAACAGTGATACCAATAGTTTATCGTTCATATCTTCTATATTTTATAATTTTAAATTCGTCCTTGAAGCCGTTGTCTTTAACAGTGATACCAATAGTTAATCATTCATATCTTTTAGTGTTATTTTATGATTGTTAGTGTCTTCGCTTTATCGTACCCTTATTGATTTATATAAAAATAGATACCTATTATTAGACTTTAGACATAAACTTACTTTTGTTAATAAATACCTAATGGTCATCCGGAGCGTCTTGTATAAATTTTGTGATATCTTGTTTTTCAAAAACTAGATTTCCTTGTCTTGTAATTTGAGGATGTACGTTTTAAGAATGCACGCTGTCTGAAATATCTTCCTGTATCTGTACCTACTATTTTTAATGTTCATAGTTGCTGCCTTCGACATGGAATAAATTGACCAAAGTGTAGAACTTCGCATTATTTTAGGTATCTCATTCGGAAAAATAAGCAAGTAATACATTCTCCTATAATGTCCTCACATTTTTTTCCATAAAAAATCCAAAAATCAGAGACCTCCGGTAGTAGATTTATTTCTTACCGTCTCTCTTATTTCTGGTGGTAGTAGGTATTTCTATAGGTCGCTATCACTGTCAATAGGTAATTAATCGATATTTTCCACAAAATCGGCAGGAACTTTTATAACTTGTCAAACTTTGTTTAATTATAACGGTGTCTTGGTGTATGATATAGCCACCAGCCGCCCAAACAATAACCGCAGTAACTACCATTTCTACTGTGTTTCTATTGCACTTGTCACTTAAAATAAATAACTAATATAATATTTTGTTTTGTTATAAGAACATTTTTTTAGCGGCCATAAGGTACTTAATATATTAAGGTAAAGCACTATCGATAAAATGCAATCTACTGAATGCGGCAAGTAGTACTGCGATTCTTACAAAAATATTTGCAATTCTTGCTATAAATTAGTGAGCTTAGACTCATCTGGGCATTTTCTCAGTGTTCAAAGAAATCGTTGTACGCCATCGACTAAAACACGTGACAGAATAACATTATTTCAAAGTCTCCAAGTATCCAATAGTATTAGAGTTTAAGGAACTCCATACAAGTATTTTCTAAGCTTACAGTGAAGTAAAATACATGTATATTGCCATTAGAACATATTCCTTATTTTCCCCTCTTCGTAAATATTTAATACGATATTTTTGTCCGTTTCTAAAGCCAGAGTAATAATAACATTCCAGATATTTTTATATTGATAATTTGGAAGGTCTGTATATATGGATAAATGCAATAATTAAACTTGATCATATAACAGAAAATATTTAAAATATGCTTTTGAAGATCTCTATAATAGGCCAGCTGGTCACATCTGAAAGAGATTATTATAATTTTATTTAATTACCTATCAGATGTTGACACGTTCTTATTACTAAATTAATTACAAGGTTCCTATCTTATTTTTGTACTATTCGGAATATAATATAAGCGATATGAACCTAGTGGGGATATTAAGAACTAATTTAGTATACCTCTCAATTTGGCTTCCTATGTGTTTAAATGTGATTTTTCGTATTTTTGGGTCAACATTATATGGCTACTGTGAATAACATCAACTTTTTATGAGTGTTGACAATATTTATAGACATTTTTCTATATATTTCTAAAGTTGGGGGTAAGTATACCATTGGCAATATTAGATTACCTAATCTAATCTCACTTCGAGTGACATGTAAATTTGTATCTTGGTATTTATAATATATTTAATAACTTAATAATAATAAAAAACATATACTTACCTACTTATATTCTTAATAAAACTAGATTATTAACTTAAATGCCTAAAATAATAACTAACAACGAAAGGGCGAAAGAAACGATAACTTAAGAATAATCGATGTTTTATAACGCATTTTTACATCACATGATATATTTACCCACAACTTCAACCTTCAACTTCAGAAATATGAGAAAAACATGTTTATATTTGAAAATAATGAAAAAAATAATGTTTATATGAAAAAAGTTTATATTGTTTACAATAGGTAAACAATATCTTCTCAAAAATAGGAAAAAACCCATATGAATACATATGATGCCAAAATGACCGGCATACTAAATTATTTTGATAATTCGCCACACTGGCGCTGGCATCTTATTTTCTATCGGCAATATGTAGTTACTTACACAAAGAAGCCAAATTCCCACTAAGCTCAGACCTCGACACAAGCTTCTGTTGCATATTTTGCATAGTGAACTTTTACTGAAAACAGCAAATTTTTACTGATTTAAGTACCATAAATGAAGTTGCCTAAAAGTTGTGGTCACGTGATTATTATATCGCGGCTGTGTAACCGCACTTAGTCTGACATGAAAATTTTATTTCATGTCTGTGTCTGAAATTTAGTTTTCGTTGCCATCAACATTCCATTTATATTGGCAGAGCATGAAATTTATGAAAAGGTACAATTACAGGAATTTTACAATCGCGATTTGACCCTTACTTTTCCAATTGAAATTTCGTTCATAACGTGAAAACGTATTTGATTAGAAAAACGACTAAAAACATCTATTGAACTATATTCTTACCATGCAGCTAAGAATATTGTTGAAATATATTGTAGTTAAAACTTTATATATATATATATATATATATATATATATATATATATATATATATATATATATATATATATATATATATATATATATATATATATATATATATATATATATATATATATATATATATATTATTTACCACGCTGGCGCGGAGGTGCTAGCCCTGTGCAAAGTTTTAACTACAATATATTTCAACAATATTCTTAGCTGCATGGTAAGAATATAGTTCAATAGATGTTTTTAGTCGTTTTTCTAATCAAATATATTGTTGAAATATATTGTAGTTAAAACTTTGCACAGGGCTAGCACCTCCGCGCCAGCGTGGTAAATAATATATATATATATATATATATATATATATATATATATATATATATATATATATATATATATATATATATATATATATATATATATATATATATATATATATATATATATATATATATATATATATATATATATATATATATATATATATATATATATATATATATATATATATATATATATATATATATATATATATATATATATATATATATATATATATATATATATATATATATATATATATATATATATATATATATATATATATATATATATATATATATATATATATATATATATATATATATATATATATATATATATATATATATATATATCTATCAGGGAATTTCGAATTCACAAAAAATGACAAATTATTGGGAATTTATAGGAAACAAATGTTTTTGTTACCATTTTGTTCTTAATTCACTCTTCGCTACTGACATGCATTGGTATCTGTAAGTTAAACTGTAGGTTTTTAGCTCTATGATACTATAAAAAAGTCACTAGGCGTGCCTTCTATCATTCGTGATTAGGACTCAGGTGTAGATTATAACAGGTTTCTTTGCGGCATTATCGCTTTACCATAGACCATTAATGACACTAATGACAGTTCTTGACTGGTAGTAGTTGCGACTCCGTTGTGCTACTTTTGTTCTTTGATCTTTCTTTTATATAGTTCTATGACTCGTGCGAATTGATTTCGGGCTTCCGTTTTCCGTTTTATTGCACGATCGCAATAAATTACATCAATAAACAAATTTAAAATGCATCTTCCTTTTCATTCTATTAAATTTTTAACTGAGTTCTAGAAAACCGATTCCACATCAATCCGATATTAAAAATATCGGAAAAAATGTCTATTTTGACAATTATGTACTTACATTCTAGACCGACAAGGGAATTAATTACTCACCATTACTTACAGTTTTGTTAGCCTTTTCCACCAGTAAGCGCATCGCAAAAAATATCGTTGCGGAGGGGATAGGGGGCAAAATTTGAAGTTACGCCACTGATATGTAAATACACAATAACTTACTTTCGTAATTAATTTACTATATAATAAGTTTAGTCCCTTATGACGGTAAATGTAATATACCGAACGCACGAAGGATAATAAAAGGGTTGAATTTAATATGACCGATAATCCCAAGAAACTTCCTTGTAGTTGCATGTGGATCTTGGTGTTAAGAGAAACATCTTTGGGCGCGACATTAAGTACTTATTCTTGCGAAATTTTCCAAGAACCTTTAGATAGCGATAGCGCGATATAAATTACATAACTTTGCGGTAATCAGAGATTAAAACTTAACATAAATAGTAAATTTATTGCTTGATCTTGTGAGTATAAAACCCGGCTGATGTATTGGAAAGAATATAAACACAGATTGTAATAAATTTATTTTATGTATTATACGTTTTAATACCCGGTACAAAGTAGGTTAGTTATTGCAATCTTGTTAATAAGTTAACGTGCAATATAAACATGGAGAGCACACCTTCGTTTCAATACGCGTAGAATGAAACGGCAATAAAATGTAAAAAGCTTGTTGCCCGGAATGGTAAAAGCGTATCAGAGCAGAAGGCATATGTAGATTTCATAAGGAGACACGGGTAAATTTCTTTACCGGTCGGCTTTTTAGCGCAAAACGCTTCTAGTAAAAGTTGTAGAATACGAAATTTCCTACAACATTGATCTCGTACCTTTTTTTGTACAACTAATAGCGACGGAGTTATGGAGCGCTGAAGAAAGGGTAAAATCGTAACTTTGGCAAAATATTCGCAACGGAATATGAGGCCATTTCAATCATTTGCGAGCATATTGATTTACTCGTTATGCTCATTGGTACTTCACCTGAGACTAGCAACGTTTACATTCGCAAACCTGAGAGAGGAAATTCAACAGATACTCCTCAACATCTTACAAATTCCACTCACCAGAAAACGTTCTCCTCCTCCACTAAGTGGATGTGACACTTCATCCAACATTTTCGAGTTTGGCCAGAATAAATTTTGCATACTCTTCCACAGGAACCCTATGTTAGTAGAGATAGCCCATCAGGAATTCATGGATCTAGATGCCAGTGTCACAGACATTTCAGAGACAGGAGAACGGATTCTGGTGCCTCTGTGTGGCGGGGAGCAAGATCAATCCATCACTGCCCTGCGCTACTCCAAGTTCTTGAGCAGCTCAACAAGGCTCAACCTGGCCAAGCTCCCACCCACGTCAAATGCACACTATCACTCGCTCAGAAATTACCACCAAGTCGTGAAAGGAAAGCCCAAAAATCCATTGAATTGGGGATGGTCCAGGAGTAGCAGAGGCCGGTGCAGACAACGAGGGATGCTCCTCCATCAGCCTTGCTGAAAACAATTTCATGCAAGTGCGTTACAGGCTGCATGGGAGCGTCTGGCTGTATTAAAACTGGCCTGAATTACTCCAATTTATGAAAGCATTGTTGTGGGCAATCCTGCGAGAACAGGCCAGCTTTCCTTCTCGATGATGACGACGAAGACGACATACAGGCTCAGGTTGAGGAACTTCCAGACTCCAAACCCGGACCAAACGACTAAGATTGAACTAAATTGCCCACTAGTTTTAAGTCTTGGATTTATTATTATATTGGCGAATTTATTTAATTATTTAATTATTTTTCTTTATGAACACTGCATTTATTATAATTAAAATTTGAAAAAAGAATGGTGAAATTTATATTTTTGTTATTCCATAAACAAATTTTCAGAAAACTTTTTTTTTACAAAAACTACACCGCTAACTCAAACTTACAAATAATTAAAAAAAAAAGCGCTTAACATGGGATAACGTGGGTAATAGGTAATAGATCAATTCCAATTAACCCCACTTTGCTTTTCTATAGAGAATTTTATTTCACAATAAACCCGAGAAACAGAAGAGTACTTAGCACCAAAACTAGCGCCTTGTCCACGTTCACTTTCATTAGGTGGGAATGTGTAAAACTCAAAAATCAGCCCTACGCGATGCATTTGTACCCATTGAAAAACAAGTAGATCTGAAAATGCTGTTAATATGACACATGGGGGATTTCTTCTTCTCCACAAAATTGTCTAGGATTAACGAGAAGTTTATTGTGCGATTTTGGATAAATACGTCGTTTTAGATAAATACGACTGCTGAGCGGGTTCCCTGATTGAAAATTTATTAATCAGCGGAAGCACATTTTGTTGAAAACATTGTAGCAACCCCGCAAAATTGTAGCAAATATTCCCCGCAGGGGAAATTCTTGCCAAATGAAAGAAATAAATAGAATGATGCATCAACGTTTAACAAACAAAGGTTTCAGACGTAAGCAAGCTGATGAATATGCTGATACCTTAAATGTCAACCTTAAATCAAATCACTACAAATCAGTACCTAATTATAATAGGCGAAGACGTAGATTTAATGGTTATTCTTACCGCCCTGAATGAGTCTCTCTCTAACATTTATTTTCTGAAGCCAGGTAAGGGAAAGTCTCATATCAAGATGTATGCATCCCATATCTAATATCAGTTCGTACGCTCCAATTAGGGACAATATTTTATTTCAATATGCATTTAGTTGCTTTGATACTACCGCACTATACTGCCTGGGGAAAATGAGGTTCGTTAAATTTCTAAAGAGAGAGAAATACTTATAGAGGGCTGTTCAGATTTTCAAAAATTTACATGCGGAACCAGAGTAAATAGACAAAGTGGGAGAACGATTTTTCTGTATGGGCAAAAACCTGTGAATTATTGAATAAATATAGATGCAAGTGTTTCGTACAATCTATTACCAAAGTTTACCAAATCTAGAATCATTGCCACCAACCAAAGATATAGCTCCCTTGCACTCTTTGCGTACCATATTCAACAATGGCTTAGAAACGAAAAATCAGCTTTAGATTGGGGATGGAGAAAATCAAAGACTGGACTTTGTGCGGTGCGGCCCGCTTGTAGATGGTAGATGCCGACTACAGACGAGGTCAATTTTATCAAAAATATTATAATATTTACCGTTCTTTCCCATAAAGGCTAAGAAAACGCCTTCTTGCGGTAGATTTGAAATATAAAATGTATGTTTACTGAATTAATTTTCATCACATTACAATATTATAATCCGAATGGTACATGAGAAGTAGTATCTGGAGTAGTATACCTAGTTCTAAAGTCAAATATTCCAACGATAAGACAAGCGAATCGCCTGACCCAAAATGAACATCCGCGGTATAACATTTTTTACCCAAAATTATATCAGGAATTACTTAGTTTGCTTCTGATAATAACATTAAAAAATAAGTAACATTTAGAAGTTGAATTTTTTATTCCACACAATTGATCGAATTTAGTTATTCGCGATTTTCTCTAAATTGACATTTCTTTGCCGCCACTATTTTTGGTAAAACCACCTACAAATTTTTGTGCCACATTTTAAGAAGACACCCATAATGCCTACAACCCAGACCAAAAAGTTTTAATTTAAATATACTAATGAAGAAAATATAGACAAAAATATGTTAAAAAAATTATCTTAAAGTAAAAAAACAATTTTGATTTTTGACTTTGATAATAACATTAAAAAATAAGTAAAATCTATCCTTTGGTGTTTTTATTCTACACAATTGGTCGAATTTAGTTATTTGCGAGTTTCTCTAAATTGGCATTTATTTGCCGCCACTATTTTGTGTATGGCCCTGTACAAACTTTTGTACGCATTTTAAGAAGGCCTACAACTTTTAATGTAAATATACGAATAACGGAAATATAGACAAATATATTTAAAAAATTATATACCTTTAAGTCAAAATTGCGATCTATAACTGAGAAACTGGTTATACGATTGAGTTTTGTGCCCATGAGAACTTTTAATCAGGACGTCGAGAACTGCATCATATAAAATTTTCAGAGAATTTTGCCGAAAGCCATTTTCCATAGGAAATGCGGGGTCCTTTGAAACCTTAAAACCTCAAATTTGTTTATACAGTGCTATGCGAAATGATTCACTCACTAATTGATGTTATAACAGTCATGAGCTGAGGGGTTGGTTGGTGTTCCTGACTTCTCATTTGTTTTCTACTCAGTTGAACGTCAAATAGAAAGCAGATATTTTAGTTTTTATTTATTAGTATTTTTTCTCGCTAGTGATCGGTTGACGCTATCGCGACGACATACCAGGAAATAATGGGTCCCTCTTTTTCGAAATCCCAGTTACTGAAATTATGTGCATTCTGGCCTATATGAAGACCATTTCGATGGCGGCGGCCGCAATATATGTAATTTTGAATGCCCACATTATCCGACAATCTGCATGAAAACACACATGGCGGCGAACTAATCCTCTTATAATATTTGTGCAAGCCAAATAATTGTAAAATTTATAGCGACAGGTAGAAGCTCACAATTAACTATTTTTAAAGGAACTGCTTCTGACGACGCGACGTCCATTGTTAATATTCAAATTTCGCGATTGAAATTTATGTGGGGCAGCTAGCTTGAATTTTGAGGCGAGCCGCATCGACTATCTGTTGGAATAAAGCATGATGGATGTTCGAGAAAAGTTGCAATTTATATTCTTTATACGCTTTTTGGACATTAGGTACCTATTTTACTTGCAGGAATCTCACTATATTATGCCTACTGAAGGATAATTATTTAGGAGTTCTCAAGTAATACATTCGCTCTTGGAATGATACATACACGTACCTAATTCAATACCCACATTGTCATTATATTTTCAGAATCTGTTACATACCTACATAGAAATTCAATAACGCAGGGTAGCAAATTACGGAACGTTTACAAAAATAATAGCATATTATTCAACGAGCAATTATTAATGATGATTAATGGTGACGTTTACTTCACACGAGTCGAAGGCGATTTAATAATGGCCGTTAATTAAGAGTTAATAATGGCCGTTAATTGCAAGTTGAATACTATGATTTGCCGCTGTAAAAGTTGCCTCATCGGTGAAAGTAATTTTATTAAAGAATTTCAGTTTTTCTGAATACGGCATCACATTTGCGTGAGATTTCGTATATATTAGAAGATTAGTTTAAAAATAATTATTGTTATTGGTTGTTAATACATTTAACTACCTTAATTTTCACATATTTATTATGCCCTATGTTCATGTGTATTATTATATATAACGTATATTATTATTCACTATGTATCACGCACTATTTTATTATTTTATGGTATAGTAACTGGGTAACGATGTAATATCTGAGTATAATATTGCGTTCAAGCTTTCCATTCAAGCTATTACGTTTACTGCGGCGCCCCTAGAAATTACAAGCAGTTTTGCTTTGCCGTAGAGCGGACCAAATTAATTTTAAAAATAACTGAAAAACTCAAAATAACTATTTTTTTTCTAATTTTGACATGTAAGTGAAACCCTTTGATGTTAGGAACGGTCTTACTTTTCACAACCAATTACGAAAAGTAAAATATTACGCAACTGGTTGTGTAAAGTTCATTACATAGTAGGTTATTTAGACCTGACAAGCTAAGAAAGTGACGACCTGTCACCGTTACAACCTACTGGATGGTTTTTAACCGTATAAAATTCATAGTTTTCTTCTCATAAAATATAAAACTGGTGAAAATTAGAAAAAATTTTGTATGAAACACGTTGGGAAACACTATTTTGTGTAACTCGCAAAGGTTGCAAAGAGTTCTGCAACCTAGTTCTGCTAGTATCGCAAACGATACCCGCGTGATTTGAGACATCCTGATCATCGCGTGTTCATAAATGTTCACCGATCATATTCGGAAGGTAGAATGCCTCACAATCACGCTGGTACACGTATGGATTACGATGAGGGAGTCTTAAAATTATTCGACTCAACACGAGCAATAATTGAAAGAAGTACAGGGATATCGAAATCCACTGTACAAGGAATAACGCGACGGTAACAGTACCACCCATATCATATGCAACGTGTGTGTGCAAGCGTTGCTTCCTGGTGACTACGCAAAACGTGTCGAATGTTGCCAAATAATGCTGCAGAAATATAAGGAAGACTATAAGTTTATAGATAACATTTTTTGAACGGATGAGAGCACATTCAAAAAAGATCATGCTTCATGAAATCGCACAATCCTCATAAATATGCTTTTGAAAACCTACATTTAATGCGAGAGGAAAAGTCACAATATCGCTTTAAAGTAAATATGTGGGTCGCCATCTTGAACGGTCAACTAATTGGCCCCTTGAATCACCTGAAAATCTAAATGGCGGTATTTTCCACGATTTTTTAGAAGATGAGAATTGCTAAATCTTTTGAAAGATGTACCTTTGACCACACGCAGGGCAATGTGGTTTCAAAATGACGGCGTCCAGCTCATTACGCAAGAGGAATAAGAGTTTATTTAGACCAAACTTATCCAGAGAGATGGATTGGCCGACTTGGTTCCATTTTCTGGCCTCCCCGGTCTCCTGATTTAAATTCACGTTTTCACAAATCCATAAGATTTTTCTACTAGGGTTTCTACTAGGGTATTAATAAAGCCGTATGACACACAAATGTCACAGAGGAAGTGTAATCAGACTTCGACTTGCATTCGACTTCGTGGCAGGTAATTTGAACACATTCGTTGATTCTAATTTGTTTGGTTTTTAATAAATAACTCACTTTAATATAAAAATTGTTTTCATTGGAATTCCTTATTATTTAAATAATTTCACAATAGCTCCTTTGCAGTAAAATGGCAATATATCTTTCTCTAAAGTAAAACATAAAAAAATATGCCATTTTAAAAACTACACTAAGCAATTTTTTAAAATAACTTGACAGGCTAGTTTTCTAAATTTTTTGCAGCATATGGTTTGTTAACTAATAATTAAAATTACAATTGAATCGGGCAAAAGTTTTTTTCTCAAATGTATGGCATTATTACTTTTATTTTGATCTGTGATCCATAGAAGGGTGATTCTACTTAGGGTTGCGAAACAAAAGTTAGAATCTTAAAATACCTATGCAATTTTGTATCTGCGACACTCGAAAAAATGATCTAAGGTGTCGATTTTCACCAAATTCATAAAAGCCAATCATAAGAGCCAATATCTCAAAAACTATCTTTAAAGGTCATATTTTGATATTCTGGTCCGTCATGAGCTGGCCTATCGGATCTCCAAGCGATGACGTTGGGTTTAGGGACACCCTGTATATATAACAATACCCTCTAGTAGTCTTACTAATTTCAGAATGATAATTTTATATTTAGCACTTCATATATCTTGATTAGCATATCCAGATCTCACGGAATCAAAGGTGCCGTTGAATTCCCATGAATTACCATAATTCGAAAATTCTTCATTAAATCACAACGTCACCTGGTAGAAGTGGTGTATTTGTGTGTTCTCTATAGGAAGATATTTCCCTTCGTTAAACACGGTGAAATATATCGTCCAACTCCCGATAACATATTCGAAGGAATACTAAGTAGCCCTTTTTATATGAAATTTTATCTATGGTCATGGCTATTCAGCAAGAAACGGCGTCTTTTGTCCGCCACCGAAGATGAAACAGCTGAGGCGAGGGAGCTCTGACCGTGGACACACATCTTTACTAAGAACTGGTCTTTGCAGACTCCGAACCGGTTCTCCAGTGTGCGCGGATTACGATTGCATCGGACTCTCCGAGAGCTCTGATCTCGATACACAAAAAGAAGAAGTCGTAAATTAAACTCGGGCTGGTCAAATTCTCCGCAAAAAAAGCACTAATAAATATGGTATATTTATTCGCCTGACGTGATTCTTTTCGAGGGCTTAATGTAGGCTTTTAAGCAACTACAAGACTGCTTCGGGCGCTGTTCCAAACGTGACTTAAATGTTAGAAATAAATTACATGTTCATAAATACTAAAGGCACTTAACCATCAAAAATAATTATGTTCGGTTAATGCGAATGTCACAAAATGTATTTCAAATAATGTTCCTTTCAGTTCTGTCCTGGTAATTTCATCGCCTGCTTTCAATATTTATTTACTATACTATATTTACTTAAATGGTTAAATCATTAAACCATTTGCGATTATCATATATCGAATTATTTATTCTCTTATTGATTATCAGTGTAGTATTGCTGTAATTCGGCATACAGTTAATCCCCAAGCAGCACAAACCACACTAAATCTAACTAACGACTAATTTTATAATAAAATTATACATATTATGACTACAAAATTGGAATGACCCTGGTGCAGAGGGCGAAATTGGAGGGATCTTGGTAGTTACCGCCAACATCGCCATCGTAACGCCATCGTAACGACGTCGGCAAATTCGACGTCAGCATTCCGACCTCTTCTATACTAACTATGCGATGGTAATAAATACTTATAAATGTTATATGAAATAGGTCGGATAGGCCGATGTTAATTTTTCTAGTTTTATCATAACCAATTGTATAGGTCGATTGAAGTCGTCCAGATAGACGCTGGACTACGAAAGGATGTTCAGCTGGTGTAAAATACTTTGTGGAGGGAAAATATAGCAAATATATGATTACTAATTCCTCCAACCCTGAGGTATGCCCTGTTCGACTGTTTCAAAAATTTATCCAAAAAAGAGGTAATACTGTCAAAACTGATGGATTAGTTTTAACTGCAAACCCAAACTGGAAGCATCCACAGTCAAAGGGGTGGTACAAAAATTTCCCTGTTGGGAAAAATACAATTGCCACTGAGGTTGGCATTGATACCAAGAAAGTGAAGGTCACTAATCATTCAGCGAGGGCAACTGCAGTCTCCAGCTTAGCAAAAGGAGGGATCAGAGCACAGCAGCTGACAAAGATTACAGGACATAATAAC
>CAXKVY010012753.1:0-21080 GCA_964058915.1 Tetropium fuscum | reverse complement strand
ACGAGATACAAATCGTCAAGTTGAACAATGAGCCCTTGTCCACAACACAAAAATCCAAGGCAAAATACAACACATCCAGTGTAGAACTGGAAGTGAAAACTCTAGACGATTCCAAAGAGTTAACCGAATCCAACTTAGCCGGTTTACCAGTGGACAATGTGGATCTGACCATGAAGAATCCTCAATTTAACGACACAGTGCTTCTGCTTAACGCTACTAATAGCACAGTGTCTAAAGAGTTCACTAACGCCCAAGTCCCTAAGGTCAAAATTATCGAAGTCCCTCCTGTAAATAACCCCAGCATGACATCACAATCCAAGCGTGTGTTGGTAAATGTAACCATATCCACCGATCCAGACTTTAGTAACCCCTACTCCACACATTCCGTTTATGTCCTATCCGTATCAGTTCCCACTGAGGGTAATGCTGAACCTGGTGTTAACATCGACACTAAAGAGACTCCAGCAAAAGAGCAAAATTCAGATAAGCCCTTAACAACCACAGCTCCACCAGTGTGGGACCTGGACAGAAACGTGAACAATCCTGGTGGCGCCTGCGAATGCTCTTGCCCTTGTCTAGACAGTTCTAATGAATTTTCAGAGGGGAACAGCACAGAGGAATATGACTACAATGACAGTTTGGTACAGTTCTTAAATCTATCTACTACAGGCCAGTATTTATCGACAGAAAATCCAACGACGGATTTTTCCACCACCAACACGGATTTCTCCGCATTGTCGACTGATGTTACAGAAGAAACTTCCCAAACCTGGCAAACAAACTGTCCGGAAGTTACCACGAAAATGCCACCGCCACCCACGATCCTTATTCTCGAAGGTATGACAGTCACTGTCCAGATAATGGCTTAGCGAAATTAACCAGCTAAGCATCGAAACGCTGATTCTCTCATGAATAATCCAAACATGTGTTCACCGAATCATTCAGCATTGCAAACTAGTAACAAAGCATAAAATTGCATGTTAACGTGTGTAGTGTAGTAACTAACTATCATAGGGAGACATGTGTGTGACATCTGTCAAAATAAACTGAAATTTTAAATCAATAGGGAACATGACAAAAATTTTTAATATAAAAATAATACTAAAAAACATAGCATAACGTTGTAATAAAACGTGTAACTCGCAAAAAAAAACAATATTTCTAATTCCGCGCGATCAGTATTAAATTAAGGATCTAAACAGCGATAAAATTGACGCGGCCCGAAACGAGCTGTGACGTTACAGGCTACAATATTCGGTAGGCGTTGCGCCGGAAAGCGGCCGATTGAGCTATGAAAACAAGCAGTCGAGTGCTGGGATCTCCCGTAGCCGACAGAATCGGTCTTCTCGACGTTTGTAAATTGTAGCATGTGACGTCACCACTTTGAACCTTTTTGAAACGGTTCGCTGGCGCGCGAGACTTTAATAATTTATAACAAATTTATCATTGGGAATTAAGGCGTCATATTTTGCATATCTTATTTTTCAGTATGGTAGAACAGTTTTATACAATAAAATTTTTTTGGGAATGTTCCCTATTATTGAGGATAAGCAAAAATAAATCCAAAGATCAGTTTAATATGTCTAGGTTAGAAAACTAACCTACAACTGTTTTTAAAAATGACAATTTTACTGCAACCGCTACCTTAACGTTGCTTTCAGTTCATTAATGCATCAGAATCGAAGAAATTTATAAAGCAAAACGTATTCTTGAGGCTAGTAACAATGTCACCCACCATGTTCCATAGCTTTATACTTTATGAATATGACTCTAACTTAAAAACAGTTATGTTCTGATGAAATTACATGTAACCCTTACTGATTTTAAGTTAGTTACGCTTGTGCTGCTTGCGACAATTTTGTTTCGTTTTAACCCAAACTAATGCTATTTAACATTACCAACCAGGTGCTCGTACATTCCCTGCTCAAACATTCCCACCCGACGGGACCACGTTCTCCCAAATCTCCCTGGGTATGAGACTGTCAAAGGAAATACAGCCATACAGCTATTGGAACATGCAATTCTACCAATCGGAAGCGGCCTACATACAGTTTGACTACAGCATTCCACGGGGTGCTAGCATAGGAGTATACGCCCGGCGTAATGCACTGCCTACTCACACCCAGTACCACATACTCGAGGTGCTGAGTGGATTTAAAGCGAGGACAACTAGAGCATCACATGTGAGTGGTTTTAGGAAACGTGTTCGGTGGATATTTATTCGTTGTTATTTCAGCAGTCAACGGTGAAAAAGGAAGTGACGCATTACATGGAGCAAGGGCACTGGTTCTTGTCATTGTACAATGACGATGGGGATCCCCAAGACGTCACATTCGTGGCTGCAGTGGCTGACGACATGACCCATAATTGCCCGAACGGTTGCAGCGGCAAGGGTGAATGTCTGATGGGTCACTGCCAGTGTAACCCCGGTTTTGGAGGGGACGACTGCAGCGAGAGTAAGTGGTACACCTTAACACAACCTGCTGTAATTAATAATAATTAACCTCTCAAATAAGCTAACAACTTGCCTGTGCATTGCATGACTGTGTCTTTCTGCTAGGTGTATGCCCAGTGCTATGTAGCCAACGGGGAGAGTACATCAACGGAGAATGTCAATGTAACCCTGGCTGGAAGGGAAAGGAATGTCAATTAAGGCATGATGAATGCGAAGTACCTGATTGTAACGGTCATGGGCACTGCGCCAACGGAAAATGCAACTGCATACGCGGCTATAAAGGAAAATTCTGCGAAGAGGGTAAGGCCTCTATAACTCTTCTTTCTCAATACTAATACCAATACAATACATTTTGATTTTCCAATGGTAATACTTGTTTCTAAACAGCTGACTGTCCCCATCCAACGTGTTCGTCGCACGGGTACTGTGTTGAAGGCACGTGTATTTGTAAAAAAGGCTGGAAAGGACTCGACTGTGCACAAATGGACAAGGACGCCCTCCAGTGTCTTCCGGACTGCTCTGGCCATGGCACATTTGACTTGGAGTCTCAGACTTGCACCTGCGAACCTCGATGGTCGGGAGAAGACTGCTCCAAAGGTAAACCTGTCTTTAGATTTATTTACTCTAATACTATATTTTTTAATTTCTATGTTGCTATATTATTTAATGCAATTTACAAAGAAGAGTAGAATTAAGGTACAGTATAGCCTCGGTAACCTGGTTTGCTCTATAGCCTTAAAAAATGCTTCTATTCTACGGACATTTTAAAAATGTTAGGTACCTTTGTCTTTAGGAAAAACAACAATGTTGTAACTTTTGCCCTTACAGGGAGATTTATTACTCCATCACTAATGTAAACAGAGCCCCCCATAGTAAACAACAAAAAATAGATCCAGCAGTTGATGGGCCATATGTGTCCGGATTACCAAAGTTGTACACATTTATTAGTCTCAAAATGACATACATTTTAGGTTACATTTAAAACTTACATAAGAAATTTGTTTTTGAAATTCAAATTTTCATTTCATAGATTTTTATAAATTTGCAAAGCCTTTGATAATTTTTCCACATTTGCAAATTTCATTGGTGGTATTTTTGGTGGTAACTAAAAGTACTCTCTATGTTTTACAATATATTCAAATACCTCGTTGACTTTCAAAGCGAAAATAGCGATGGCCTTTGTACATTACTGTCATCATTTTTTTCACAACTGTCTTGTAGACATCCATTCCTATTACCTTCTTAAACGCATTGTTTTCTGAATCTTTCATGCGTCCAGTATTTTCATAATACCTTTACCATGTCCACTTGTTTGCATATTGTATTAAATTCCCCTTTTGTCTTAATGAACAGTTTCTAAGAACCTTTCTTGTAATGCTGCTTTTCTCTTCCAAAAATTCTGTCAGCTAATAAAAAGCTGTGGTCCTATTATGGCCCCCACAACCAGCGCAAAATAATCTAAAGTATTTTACATGAGCAGTTTCTTCTATTCTTCAAAATTGGAGTTTAGGAAATAAAACAGTGCTGATGTTAATGTCTCTGTTACCCCTCTTGGCTAATATGTCGCAGCTAAAATAATGTGTATCATTAATTGCTCGTTAAATAATATATCACCCCTAAAATTAAAAATTCCCCTTTAAAAATATTACTTGCAAGTAACTATTTGATGTGTATTCCCAGAATTGTGCGACTTGGACTGCGGCTATCATGGGCATTGCGTGTCAGAGGCTTGCCAGTGCGACCCTGGTTGGTCAGGGGAGTTTTGCAATCTGAAGCAGTGCGACCCGAGATGCAACGAGCATGGCCAGTGTAAAAATGGCACCTGTCTCTGTGTCACTGGCTGGAATGGCAAGCACTGCACCATCGAAGGGTGTCCTAACAGTTGTACTTCGCATGGTCAGTGCAGGTTCAATATGGAGAGTATGTGGGAGTGTCGATGTGACAATGGCTGGGACGGGCCTGACTGTAAAGTATTATTAGAACAAAAGTGTAACGATGGGCTGGATAACGATAAAGGTAAGAGGTTCTTTAAATTACCGGTTTGTAGTTAGTGAAATCTGTTTTTGGTAGATGGCCTTGTTGATTGCGAGGATCCAGAGTGCTGTGCAAACGATGTGTGTAGAACCAGCCAGCTTTGTGTGTCCTCCCCAAAACCAATTGATATTCTATTGAGAAAACAGCCTCCTGCCATAACAGCGTCGTTCTTCGAAAGGATGAAGTTTTTAATAGACGAGGGGAGCTTGCAGAATTACGCACGCACAGAGAACTTCAATGAAAGGTAGGTTAAAAGATCTTTAGACGTTTTTGATCTAAGTGTTTTAATACAATTTATGTCTCTATGTCTATATGTAACGATTCTCTAGACGCATTGTTGTGCCCCATGTTGAAACACATCCCATTTATGTAATTTTTACTTAACAACTCTCACTCAACTTACTTGCTTGTTAGTGTTTACTAAGGAACAGTATATCGAGTCAAGTTTAAATTTCCTGCGATCGTAGATTTTAAGTTATAACGCAGCACCGCTAACATGTCCTCTTTTAACATTTTTTTTATTCTTGCTGCGCAGCGTGTTTTGGAACCACTTCAACACGAGGTAAGATTGGACTCCGACTGAATCACCAGATACATAGTAGTGGTAGGCCATAGGTAGATTGTACGATGCACCGTTCAGATAGGTTCTAGGCGTATTATTTGTGCTTGGTTTTTTCTTTGTTGTATGTATACATCCACTTGTGTTCGTGTTCCTTTATTTCGCTTTAGTTCTATGTCTGTTTATGTGTGTTGTATAACGTTTGCAACTGTTCCATTAACTAAGTAATTATTTCTTAGCCGATCAGCGGTGGTCAGGGGCCGAGTCGTGACGCAAATGGGCACTGGACTGATGGGGGTGCGTGTTAGCACAAGCACGCCCCTAGAGGGATTCACGCTTACCCGGGATGATGGATGGTTCGACCTATTAGTAAACGGTGGCGGCGCTGTCACTCTTCAGTTTGGCAGATCACCTTTTGGACCACAAAGTCGTATCATTTTCAGCCCCTGGAACGAAGTTATCATCATCGATAACGTTGTCATGACCCTGGGAGAAGAAAGATCAGTTAACGTCCCACTGCAACCTTGCAGCTCGCATGACTACGACACCATGAGGCCTGTGGTATTAGCAACTTGGAAGCATGGGTTTCAGGGCGCTTGCCCCGATAAAAGTGCCATACTCGCTGAATCTCAAGTAGTGCAGGAAAGCTTACACATACCCGGAACAGGTTTAAACCTGGTCTATCACAGCTCGCGCGCTGCTGGATACCTCTCCACGATTCAACTACAACTGACACCGGACGTGATTCCATCAGATCTGAAACTAATCCACCTGCGAATCACTATAGAAGGGATTTTATTCGAAAAAATTTTTGAGGCCGACCCGATCATCAAGTTCACGTACGCTTGGAATCGACTTAACGTATACAGGCAGAGGGTCTATGGCGTGACCAATGCCATCGTCAAAGTTGGCTACCAGTACAGCGACTGCAAGGATGTAATCTGGGACGTACAGACCACCAAGCTCAGTGGCCACGACATGAGCATATCTGAGGTAGGAGGTTGGAATTTGGACATTCACCATCGATACAACTTTCACGAAGGTAAACAAAAATATTTCTGGATCTATTGAGAAGCTTATTCTTATATTATTTTTTTTATTATAGGTATCTTGCAGAAAGGTGACGGCTCAAATATTTATCTGAAGCATAAGCCGAGGGTGATCCTTACCACCATGGGTGACGGCCACCAGAGGCCCCTGGAATGCTCAGACTGCGAAGGGCCAGCATACAAGCAACGCCTGTTGGCTCCTGTAGCTCTGGCAAGTGCCTCCGACGGCTCCCTTTTTGTAGGTGACTTTAATTTGGTCCGAAAAATACAAACAGACGGAACAGTGAAAACAATCGTAAGACTAAAGTAAGTTAACACAGACAAATAAAATACAGACTATTAAACAGATTTATTTTCAGTGCCACCAGGGTGTCGTACCGGTACCATATGTCCCTGAGTCCGCTGGACGGTACTTTGTACATTTCCGATCCGGAATCCCATCAAATTATAAAAGTCAGGAACACGGACGAGTACACCGATCCCGACCACAATTGGGAGACGGTGGTTGGATCAGGCGAAAGATGCCTTCCCGGTGATGAGGCTCATTGTGGGGACGGCGCCTTGGCCCGGGACGCCAAGTTGGCCTACCCCAAAGGTATAGCCGTGTCAAACGACAACATCCTATACTTCGCTGATGGAACCAATATACGCATGGTAGACCGTGATGGCATTGTAACCACCGTTATAGGCAACCACATGCATAAGTCGCACTGGAAGCCGCTGCCATGCGAAGGCACTTTAAATATTGAAGAAGTGCATTTACGTTGGCCCACGGAACTAGCTATGAACCCTCTAGATAACACTCTGCATATCATAGACGACCACATGATCCTACAACTGACTTTAGACGGTAGAGTTAAAGTCATCGCTGGTAGACCGTTGCATTGCGCTTCACCCCTCAGCGGTTACGATATAGAGGTGGCAACGCATGCCACTTTGGTGATGCCCCAAAGCATTGCCTTTAGTTCTTCGGCGGATCTGTACGTTGCAGAGAGCGACTCTCAAAGGATTAACCGCGTGAGGGTCATAGGTAGTGACGGAAAAATATCGCCCTACGCTGGAGCAGAGTCCAAGTGCAACTGTCTCGAGAGAGGATGCGATTGCTTTGAGGCTGACCACTTTCTGGCGTACAACACTAAATTTAACACCATTTCAGCGGTATCTGTGACTCCTGACGGACACGTACACATCGGAGATCAAGCCAATTACAGGATAAGGTCCGTCATGGCCAGTATTCCGGATGCCAGTATTTCTAGAGAGTACGAAATATATTCCCCTGAGACGCAGGAGATATATATATTCAACCGGTTTGGCCAGCATATTGCTACAAAGAACATACTAACCGGCGAGACTAGTTACGTTTTTACATACAACGTAAACACTAGCAATGGCAAACTGAGCACCGTAACTGATACTGCAGGCAACAAAGTGTTTCTACTGAGGGATTACGCCAGCCAGGTAAACTCAATTGAGAACACTAAAGGCCAGAAATGCAGGCTGCGCATGTCACGGATGCGTATGCTGCACGAACTTAGCACGCCGGATAATTACAATGCAACGTTTGACTACCATGGCCCAACGGGTTTGCTGAAGACAAAATTAGACAGCAGTGGGCGAAGCTATGTGTACAATTATGACGAGTTTGGCCGGTTAACGTCAGCAGTCACTCCAACAGGCAAAATTATAGGCCTCTCCTTCGACTTAAGCTTGAAAGGTGCCACCGTTAAAGTAAGCCAGAATAATAAGAAGCCTGTTTCCATGCTTATCAAAGGCTCAAGCGTCTCTACAAGAATCGAAGATATAGAAAACAGAATTATGCTACTAGCCGATAGCAGTGCTGCCACTATGTCATCCTGGTCGCACGTCATCACCACTGACACAGTGCCATACAACATCTTAGCCGATAAGGAGCCGCTTCTAGGAGAAAGTTACCCTGTTCCGGCTAAGCAACGCACTGAAATAGGCGGAGACCTTGCTAACAGGTTTGAATGGCGATACTTTGTCCGTCCAAATCCGAATTCGAAAGGCAGCAAGGGGCTAATACCCAGAACTATAACGAAAGTAGGGAAAAAACTGAGAGTGAACGGTGAGAACTTGCTTACCATGGAGTATGACAGAGAAACTGCTTCGGTGTCGGTATTTATGGACGACAAGGTAGAACTGCTCAACGTGACGTATGACCGTTCGGCTAGACCTGTTAAATGGGGCCCCAGAAATGGGATATTCACAGAAGTCGAGTTAGAGTATGACAGGTTCAGCAGATTGAGCAGCTGGAAGTGGGGTGCGTTGAGTGAGAGCTACGGGTTCGATAGAGCAGGGAGGCTCAACGAAATCAAGTATGGCGATGGATCATCACTTGTATACAGTTTTAAGGACATGTTTACCAGCTTGGTGAGTACATGTTTAATATTTTTAAACAATTTCTTTTGTCGTTACAACCTTTACTTTGGTACTAAATTTGTAAATCTTTTACAAAATAATTTTCATGAGGCACTAATTTGCGATTTGTCAGGTTCTGAATTATGCAATTTTTTGATCTATAGATTTTCTGCTAGAAACATCCGCTATTTTAGTTCTCTTGTCTGCCATTTTCGTTCTGTTCTCAGTTTCACATCAGCTGTCAACGCCAACAGAAACAAGTAATGCAACTTAAACTCGTTTAAGTGTTTTTTTATATTTTAATATTATATAAGTATAATATGAGTAGCTCAATCATTAACATGCCACATAATTATTGTCTAGTCTTAAAATTACTTCAATTAGCACTCACTTTTGTTGAAAAATAGACCCTATTGACCGCTGTCAAACGGACTTTCTAAGACGACTGTAGCTGAATATGTATCGTCACTATCAATCATTTACTAAATATGATACAAGTTTGGATGCAATATACAACGAATACATCTAAGCATGGACTTCAATCTACTTTTAAATTTATATTTATTTATTTCTTCAAGAACAAATCCCAATGGACATAGTCCATTGATAAGGCCAAAAATGGTATTCATAAATAGTGAGAAAAATGAGAAAGTGTATATATATATATATATATATATATATATATATATATATATATATATATATATATATATATATATATATATATATATATATATATATATATATATATATATATATATATATATATATATATTAGCTTTGAAATTCTTTGCTCTTCATATTTATTTTGTGAAAAGTAATCTTGGGTTTGTAGCATTTCATTACATAGAAATAAGCAAATAGACGAATAAGAAAGAAAACACACTTACCAGTGCTATGTCTGGATAATACATACGGAAATGAACCACTATACATACGAAAACGAACCACTTAGAAGTTGTACAAGTTCTTTCACCTTTCTTGAGGATCTTCAGAGCAGTATACGATTTATTTCATTGATCATTCATACTTGAATTTAAATTACCAATACACCAACACTTGCAGTGACGTTTTATGACATTAGTTTTTGACGGAACTCATTCTTAGAATACACAAACCTAGTCTACTATTTATATTTGTTCTATTTGAACA
This sequence comes from Tetropium fuscum, assembly GCA_964058915.1. NCBI lineage: Eukaryota > Metazoa > Arthropoda > Insecta > Coleoptera > Cerambycidae > Tetropium > Tetropium fuscum. Next base: position 11,452 of record CAXKVY010012753.1, on the reverse strand, counting down.
TATTATATATAAAAGCATTAGGCATACAGTTATCCAGAAGATGTTTTAATTTAGCAGATTTAACATTCTTATTCGTCTATTTGCTTATTTCTATGTAATGAAATGCTACAAACCCAAGATTACTTTTCACAATATATATATATATATATATATATATATATATATATATATATATATATATATATATATATATATATATATATATATATATATATATATATCTTATAAATCGCTTGACCCAAGTAAAAATTTGTACCGTTTCTACCCGCTAACCGAGGTATCAAAAAATTTAATTCACCTAACAGCAAGGGACATTATTTAGTCTTATTGTAATTAAATTATGTAAAAAAAATAATACACATACTAGTGTTCTATCATATAAAGACATCGTAATTAATCCAGTTAATAGAACCCGTCCCTCCATGCCTCGTGGAGGATATTTATGTATTATGTAATATATTAATTAAATTAAGTTGTGATTTGTTGCAATCTTTGTAATTTAATTGCAAATGGGGTAAATATAATTCCTTCTCATGTTTCAGCCGCTGAAAGTGAGCACCCCCCGTGGATCCGACTACCTCCTGCAGTACGACGACTCTGGAGCCCTGCAGTCGCTCACCACACCGAGAGGGCACATTCACACCTTTTCTTTACAAACATCCCTGGGCTTCTTCAAGTACCAGTACTTCTCCCCGATGAACCGGCATCCGTACGAGATAATCTATAACGACGATGGGCAGATACTGGCTAAGATATACCCGCACCAATCCGGAAGAGTGTCCTACGTCTACGATGATGCTGGCAAACTGGAGACTACGTTAGCCGGCATGAGCTCGACCCACTATGTCTACCACGATATACTGGACTTAGTGAAGGCTGTGGAAATCGTAGAACCGAATTTCGAACTGAAGCAAGAATTCAAGTACCATGCCGGTATTATAAAAGATGAAAAGCTGAAATTTAACAGCAAAAATGGTCTGGACAACGCCCATTACAAGTACCAGTATGATGGCAACGCACGTTTGTCGACTATAGATGTTGATATCAACGGCAAGGAATTGCCACAGCTGCGGCTAAAATACAACCAGAACTTGGGTATTTTGGAAGGGATAAGCGATTTGCGTATATACAGGAACATATTCAACCGATCCCTAATGGAAGATGCTACTAAACAGTTCTTCACGATGACGGATTACGACGACCATGGCAGGATCAAATCCATTTTGATCAACATAAAATCATTTGACGTGTTCCGGTTAGAGGTGGAATATGACTCGAGGAATCGGATAAAAAAGCAGAAACTACTAGTAGGAAGAACTCAGTTTTTAGACAGGATAGCATACAACTCTGACGGGCACGTCCTGGAAGTCGTAGGCACCAGCGACTGGAAGTACGTCTATGATGAAAACGGCAATATTATAGGCATCATTAAGGAAAAGGAGAAGATCTCCCTTGGATACGATAGTGGAGATCGCGTAGTACAATATGGTGACGTGGAATTTAACAGTTATGACACGCGGGGGTATGTGGTACGTCGCGGCGAACAAAAGTACCGTTATAATTCCAGAGGACAGCTGATACACGCCTTTGAACGTGACAAATTCCAAACTTGGTACTACTACGACTACAGGGGACGGCTGATATCGTGGATCGACGACAAAGGCAATGTAACACAATACCTCTATACCAACCCAAGCACTCCTGACTTACTAACCCACGTACACTTCCCTAAAAGTGGTCGTACCTTCAGGTTCTTGTATGATTCCAGAGACATTATAATCACCGTAGAAACGTCAGAGCAAAGATTCTATGTGGCATCAGATCTGAATGGATCCCCGCTAGCTTTGTTCGATATTAACGGAAATCTGATTAAGGAAATCCGGAGAACACCTTTCGGAAATATTATTTTAGACACTAATCCAGACTTTTACCTACCAGTCGATTTCCACGGGGGTGTTTTGGACCCAAATACCAAACTAATATATGTCAACAAGCGCCTGTACGATCCCGTTGTCGGGCAATGGATGACCCCAGCCTGGGAACAACTTGCTACTAAATTAACCACACCCACCGATGTTTTTATATACAGATTTCACAACAATGATCCGCTCAACTCAAAACTGTCCATTAACTACATGACAAATCTGAACAGCTGGCTAAAGATGTACGGATACGACATTGAAAAAATGCTGGGATCCCAGTACATCAGCAAACTTATATATCGACCGCAAGCCATGGTCACAGCACCACAGCTGGCCCCAGACTTCGGAATCATGTCAGGTCTGGAATGTATTGTGGACAAGGTAAGTGGAAAACATGACCACTTATTTTCCCTACAATGTTTAACTGAATCTTTATTTTGCTTGCAGATAAATGAGAAATTCATGGACCTAAGTTTTGTGCCGAAACCGCTGCTGAAAATGGACCCCAAGACACGAAACCTGTTGCCCAGGGTGGCCTATAGACGGTCAGTCTTCGGTGAGGGTGTGCTGATATCGCGGGCGGGCAGCAGAGCGCTCGTCAGTGTAGTGGAGGGCGTGAACGGGGTAGTGCAAGACGTGGTGACTTCCGTCTTCAACAATTCCTTCTTCCTGAACTTGCAGTTTAGCATACATGACCAGGATATTTTCTACTTCGTTAAAGACAATGTACTTAAGATTCGCGACGACTTAGAAGAGCTTCGTAGGTTAGGCGGAATGTTTAATGTTTCGACACACGAGGTAACCGACCACGGTACATCTGTGAAAGAATTGCGATTGCACAATCCTGACGCTGTAGTTATAATTAAGTATGGGGATGATCCGGAAGTGGAGACGCATAAGATCTTAAGGCACGCTCATAAGCGAGCGGTGGAACGAGCGTGGGAGATAGAACATAAACTGGTGGCAGCAGGTTTTCAAGGCCGCGGAGACTGGACCGAGGAGGAAAAGGAAGAGTTGATCTCTCATGGGGACGTTGATGGGTATGAGGGCATAGATATACACAGTATACACAAGTACCCTCAGTTGGCGGACGACCCAGGCAACGTGGCTTTCCAGAGGGACACGAAACGTAAGAGACGAAAGAGCGGCATGCGACGGGCAAGAACACATAGACACGATTCGTGATTATTTATTAAAAATGGTGATATTTATTAAGTAACAACAAAAATATTTTTATGTGCCATAACTCCAACATCAAATCAAATCCTAGTCGTTCATAAAGTACATAACTAATATATATATATAGACAAATTACTATCTTTAATAAATTCGTGGCTATATTTTAATACCTGCAAATGAGGAGCCACGAAACTGTCCAATAAGAAAAATGTAACTGTGTTGTGTAAAAGCAATCAAAAGGCCTATACGATAACGAAGGACGAGTTTTTCCTACAGGGTAGCCAAGTTACTCTAAGGATTACTATTTTAAAAAATCACAGAGACTCTGAACATAGTTTATTCTAGTTAAGGCAATACTAAAAGGAACTGTACATATATCAGAAGCTTTTTATATGGAAACTAGTGAAATGTTGCGATGAGTATCCGAACGGTTAATTTTTATGCTGCTACTTCTTATGACGGTCTCTGCGGTCGCGGTCGTCACTGAATGGGTAGCATTCGACTGATATATTATTCATTGGCAATGGATATAGGAACATATTTGATGCATAGTCCATAGATGTAAATATTTATTTATGGTTTTATTAAGTTTTACAATTCTAACCTGGGTGCTTGTCTCCACAACTATCGATATTAGATTTACTGGGCCATAGCTATATAAACAGACGGGCCATGTATCATTAGAATAGCGTACAACTGTGAATTTTATAATAATATGCATAATAGGAACTGTAACTTATCGCCAATATTGTACACCCATTTTTAATCCGTTGCCGTAGCCTTTTCTAAATGGACTCGTTAGGTACAGCTGTTGTAATGATAAATGAACTCTTTTTATTATTTTTCGTACACTGTACGTTTCCGTATTATTTCCGGTTTCTTTGGTACGACAGACAGACATTCTCAGAAGTGATTAGGTAAGGGGCAAATGCAGCCAAATGTGGATAAGTGATATTTTTTCTAATGTGACTAACAAAGAAAGCAATACTTTGTATCTTATACGTCTTAATTATTATTAAATTATATTGTGCAATTGTTGTGTGGCTGTTCATCAACGGCCAGCACTAGTAATGCATTAAAAGATATGACCATATTCGTAAAATATTAACACTAATATTTTATGTATGTATATATAAATTCATTGTGTATATTGTTTTTATATGTAAATATATTTTGTTTTATTCAGTAATATACTCGTTTATTAAATGCAGAAGTATTTATCAACCAGAGTTTTATTTCTTGATGGCCATTCATAGTGAGTGGCGTTGCAAGCAATATTCTTCTCAAACAAAGCTAATTTGTAACAATAGTTATTTACATTGCGAATTGCGGAAGCTTACTTTTAGGTGCGAGGTGTGTTTAAATAGCCGAACCACTTAATTTGCAAACAAAAAATGTTAACTAACTTTAATACATATATAAAAAACCCGGAATAATTCTCAGATTATATCATGTATTATCATCAGAATATGCATATATATGATAATATCCTCTAAAAAACATACTGGGTAACACATCCGAAAATCTGTCACTACCCCCCTGTCTATAAAATAGAATTCAACAATTCAATCAATTCAGAAAATTCAATCAACAAATATCTAAAACTATATTGCTTTCTTGATATATCAAAAAAATCTGAAGTTTTAACAGCATAACAAGTAACCAAATTTTTATGTTAAGCTCCAGATGAACAATATCTACTACCAATAGCAATTTTAGTGATTGGGATCTTTGGTGCATTCCGAAGAGATGATTTGATATATTTAATTTTAGACGATGTGGTACATAATGTGTGTTTTCTTGTCACGTTTTTACAAGAGGGAAAAACTCATACATCAAAAAGTTTCACCTTTATCAACGAAGGATGTACATCATTTGAGCCCTGCACAGTTTATCGTAAATATGCGGCTCTACGACCCAAAAATATGAATGGCACAAGTTTATTTGGGGTATATTGAAACGGCAGGTGTTATTATGCTCAACGCGTTGGATGCCTTACAGTCAGTTGTGTTCTGAAACTTGTTGCAGAATACCTTAGTAGAAGGGTATATAAAAGAATCTATACAAAGAAAAATTGAGGTATCACGAACACTGATTAACCCTTCTCACTCGCAAAATACAACAAATGTATCATTCGATCGAAAAAATCAAAACATTTGCGAAGAGTCTGCTTCAGTTTCAAGTGCAGTTTCACATAATGAAACTCCAAAAGGACTAAATGCAAAGGAATAAACCTAATATGCCTAATATGAATTGCACAATAAAAAAACCATTATATAATAAGAACAATTCAAACTAAAAACATTGTTATTGCGTTGGAGCTGTTATTATTAATATGTTAGTTGGTTATAAAGTTAGAATTTTCAATATTCTTACTCTAATAGCTACATGTTATTTTTTATTCCTAGGTAGGTATCTGTTATGAAAATAAAAATGTTTCAAGTTTCGTATATCTTTTTTATGTATATTTTGTTTCTACATAATCATTTTAAAAGAAGTATAATAAAAAATATTGTTCATTACACGCCCAGAAATATTACATTGTCCAGAAATAGATTTTCCCGTGGTAGCATGTCTTCTCGTGTGAGGCAGTGAGTAGTGAGAATTATTAGGTATTTTTAGGTTAATCAAGTGACACACAGTATCTGTTACTGTTAGTGCCCTTGAAGCATAAGCACATGGAAGTTTATTCTGAAGTAACAGGGCCCCTAGCCCTGATTGTGACAAATCGACTGATAGCACTGTCTCCGTATACCTAAGTAAACATCATAAAATTGAAGCACGGGTTTATGGACCAGTGTTTTAAGTTTTTAAATGCTTTTTCATGCTCCCGTTGCCAAATAAATTCTAGATCCTTTTTCAGTACACTCGAGGGTGCATATAGGTAGGTACTTAATGGATGTAGTATTTGAAAAATCTTTTAAAAATTTACTTACATACCCAACCCGTCAACCTTTGCACATCTTGTGTACATCTGTGTACATTGAGGACACGGCATCACTGTGATGGCTTCAATTTGGTTTCGTCTGGCCTTATACCATCGCTATAATAGGTATGTCTCATGTATGTAATTTTACTTTGACCAAATTTGCATTTATTTAAATCAATGAATTAACAATTACCCACCATGATTAACCGCTAAGAACAACCAACCCGCCGCCACAGAAGACCACCCATATCCATCGCCCATGATACAAAGACTGGTATGTCAGCGCCCAGGTAATGTGACCTCAGGTGGGGTGCGACATTTCCAGTTACTTCGTAACATGGTACCCGTTCGTTTTTTTTTTTATTAAATAAGCTAAAAAGGGACATTTTTTTTAAATAAGCTAATATAAATGGGACATTCAACATCATTTAGAGCATAGGTTTGGCCATTCATCATGTGAGTTACAACTTTTTTTAGTAGGGACGAATTTTGCAAATTAATTTTTTCTGGCCCGCGAAATAATTTGAAAAAACTCGATTTTTAAAACTTCCATTGCGCTATTACATCAACGGCGCGGGATATAACCATGAAATTTTGGCTACTTATAGAAGACATTACAGTGCTTCCTATGGCAAAAATTAAGTTTTTAAAATATTACACGTTTTTGAAAAAAATAGCCTTAAAATCGCTACTAGCAAATCTGTGCACGGAAAACTACACCCTGCGGAGAGCTATGGTAATTATTAAGGATTTATATATGAATATATCGAATGAAATGTAGACAAAACTATGAAAAAGTTTTAAAGAAAATCAGCTCGTTAGGACTTTCGGTCCTAATTTGGATGGTTTTCGAGAAATCGAATTATCAATGCACTGCGTTTATGTAGCGAAAGAAGTGCGAACATAGAACAAAAACAAAACAATACATTTGGAACACTATACCTGAATTTTAAATTACCACATCAGACGTATCACATAAATACCTATAGTACCTATATCTAGTATTATCTACATACCATTCGTTGAATTTATTTTATCCACTCTTTTGCACAGAGTCACCCATGACACCCATTTATAGACAACTCTTCAATCTTGGGACAGCGAAAGTATTTGAGGTTACTTCCTTTAGTGTTTCGACTATAATTACAACTTACAACACCTCGCGACAGCACAGGTTGACATTGTTTAAAAAATTGTAGCAAATATAATAATAATACTCACACATATCCACCTCTGTATATACATACACAAAACGCAAAATCTTTTCAATTTGAAAGCAACAGTAGGCGGGTATTTACTTTCAACTGTGTAAAATAAAAATCGCGCATAATAGGTATCATGTTTTCATGTTGGCGAGAAATACGTCATGTGAGATGCATGCGCACGACTAACGACTGACCAATTTTGGTTCGGCATATTCGGCAACCTGACCACAGAATTGTTAATTCTGTGACCTGACATACCCATACCATTATCTTTGTATCAAGCATAAACACAAACATAGATAAAGAGACACAACACAAACCAGCAAGCTCTCCCACCACTTTCCATATATCAGCAAATATGAAACGATGACGTAAATCCGCCATTTTGGTATAGAAAACAGAGGTATTCAGATAAATATATGGCTTACTTAGTTACGGTACCATAAAGTTTACTTTATGGTACCGTAATTTTTAATGGCCATATCGCGAACTCATAGAAGAGATATAATAGATCTATATATTTTTCAGACTTGTTGCTTGTTGCCCGTGTTGGATCTGTTTTTCTGTGTTGACTTTTGTTTATTCAAACAGTGTGTCTTAAAATATTGGTGTTGTGCTTTATTATACTCCTTTTTCCCTAACGATGTGTTGCCTAACTTTCAGTATAAACTTGTTTACTACCATCTAGGTAAATTACAACCAAATACACTAACACAGGAATCTACTAGTCTATTCATTGCCAGCAGAATTTTGCAGAAAAAATAGATTACTAAAAATAGAATGTCAAATATCGAAACAGATTTTCTATCTTTAAATTTACAGTAGCATGCTCGTGTTGTGCGGTCCCGCTTTCCTTCGTTCTATTCGACAGATGTCGAGTATAGATACTTGAATGCGACAGATACTTGAGTGCGCAAAAATTGAATTTTCTCACCTGCTGCCTAGAATTCTGACAATTTTGACAGGCCGCCTGAATTTTTATTCCTAGATTGTGGATTGTGATTTGGCCATCTATGGGTCTGGCCGAAAATCAATATATTAATCTATGGGTCTGGCGAAGTGATGTGTTCACCAAGCTATTTCGGCATAGCAGTTGCATCTGCTACCACAGACCATACTGCTACTTTTAGTTAGCAGTTAAAAATAGCTGCTATTAAAATAGCAGCTATTTTTTAAATATATTCATTTGTAGTTGTTTTGGTTGGATGGCGATGGCGTATATTTCGTGTATGGTCTGTGCAATTAGCAACAGTCTAATGGGCTATAAACTGTGACCAAACATCCAATCCAAACAACAAAGACAGTTACTGCTTTCTTTTTGAGTGTCACGTGCACTGGAGCGACCATTGCACGTACACCTCTGAGCTGCTCCTAAAACGAACGGTTGTTTAGGGTGCTTTGTGCTTGAGGCACAGATTATAACGGTTTTCTGTCATGTAAACTGTACACATTACAACTGTATTGGTCTCAGAAACATTACTTGAACTACTGCTTGCTGTAACAATTGCGCTGGTCTCAGTGCTCTCAGAAACATTACTTGAACAACTGCTTGCTGTAACAATTGTGCTGATCTCAGAAACAGTATTTGAAGAACTGCTTGCTCTACTCAAAGTTGGCGGTGTTGTCGCCGTGTTTTTGGAGGTTACTCGAGCATGAAATAAAAGGGAGTTGTATAGAGCTATAGAGTTCAAATTATTATATATTAATATTTAATAAAAAAAAACAACCCCACTTTAAACGTACATAACCACAAATTTGACATAAGTCATATATAAAACGTAGATTTAATAGGTTCTCTATGCATAAGTGCTTGTTGCTCCACCTATTCATCTTGGACTCGAGAGGGCAGGGGAAGGTAAATTTTGCACCACTGAGGCTTGTAACGCCAACTAAAACGAACATAACATTTTCCAGTGTCAAGTATTCAGGAGTAGCTCTGCGCTGTACCAGCCCATAAAAAGAAAGCCCTTAGTAACAAACGAAAATAAACACAGAACAAATATGCAATTCTTCGCCTTCCGCATAGCGATCGGCACACTCAGATCCCCAAACGAGCGTTTTAGCGGACTGGCAGACGCTGACAAATGTTCCCAACCAATCACAGGGCGCGATTTCGGTTCAAGGTCAATATGCCAATTCCGCTGAAAAGTTAGTTTTATTTTAACTTTTCGGCGTATTTTAAGCAAGACATAACCTATTAGTTGTTCATTTTATTTTGTATCAACAACATCATTAAACTTTTTCTTCCTGACTACTCCATAATATTTAAATTATTTATATGTACTTTACTTTGGATTTTTCTAATTTCATAACAGTTACTACAAACTACAACAGTTGTTTTTAGGTTATGTTCACTCATTTACAAAGTAGTACATGGGGAAGAGCGTCTCTGTGGAATTCGGCGGATCTATAAAACGTCGTCCGCGTAAACGCTCGTTTGGGAATCAGGCCTCAGCCTCTCTCACTCTTTCTTAACTGTTATATGTTAAAATGTTCGTTGTGTTTCAATTTTCAATCAATTAACTGCTACTGCTAGTACCACAGCTTATAAAGCTGTGCTAGTACCATAGAGAAAATCTGCTCGCTGCTGAACACATTTTTCTGTGGTCGCTAGTTGCTATCCGTATGCATTGACGTTCAGCCGTTAGGACAACCAGTTATGCCAACCATGATACTAAGACTACAAGATATGCTAACGCGCATGCGATCCCCTATCTCTCTCCCTCTGCTGACGTCATTCCGTGACAAATTTGAAATATTCAAATTTGACACATCTTTAAAATACATTATTTTAAAGTTTAAATACATTATTTTATAAGTTTAAATACGTTATTTTAATTATTTTGTTCATTTGTGATTGTGACAAACAATGGTTTACTGTGCAATGAAGGGTTGTACCAGTAACAATAATAAAAAAAGTAAAAATTCTTCCAGTACATATCGATACTTTAGTTTCCAACTGCAGCAGAGATTTGCAAATTATGGGTGCAAAAGTGCTACCAAACACATGATTTTAATATTAAAAATGCTTGGATATGTTGCATTTTTCTGATTATGATTTTCATGTTAAAGAAAAATTATTGCAATTGCCCAAAAATAAGTGGAAGTTGAAAGATAATGCTGTACCTTCACGTCCTTGCCTTCTACTTTTTTCTTTAATTATGGATCACATAATTATATTAATAAATAATTAAGAATATGAAATATATACGTTATAAACAAAAATCTTAGCTAAAGGCTAAAGAAGCCAAATAAAACTTAGGTATGGTTATGTCAAAACTTATCTTTCGTGCGGTTGTGCGTACATGCTAAATTGATGCCTGCTCTAAATAGTAAAAAGACTGCACTATGTACGAATAATAATTATTGTACGAATTTAATCAGCAATATAAATATAAAAAATCCAAAAACCAAACAAACAACATCCGTCATCTGCAAAATCAGAACAGCAACACGCCACGGGAAGAAAATAAAAAATAACCGAGTAAATTGGCGCGTATGTTTAAAGGAAATGTGATTGTTATTAGTTATTTTGTGACGGTTTTGATAATTAATTATATAAAATAAACTAATGTATATTTATATCTATTTTTAGTAATTTTTATATATAAGGTATTTACCCGTTCACTTGCTTTAACTGTAAAGACCCCGTGCAGTTATAGAAAAGTAAAGGTGTAATGCCGTAATTACTAATTAATGTACAGGTTCTTTACAAACAATCCTTCTACTAAGTGTCATTCCAGTTCAAGGATTATAGACGTGGATAGTCATTTATTCCAGTTCGTGCCGTAGTAGACCTTTAACGGCAAAGTACCAGCTCCCAGCTCTCCGACACCAGCTATTTGCCAGTGTTCGGGGTACAGGCCCTTTAATGAGCGGGAATATCATGTTGGTTGGGTTGTCTTGTTCTTTTTTGTACCTACCTATACAGGGCATTTAATAACTTGGGAGATTATTTTTAATTCATGATAATATATTATGCTAAAAGTAAATGCGTTACAAAAAATAAACCTAATGAAAGTGCTTTAATAACCGAGAAAAATTAAAATATAAAATGTTTCTCAAGTTCGTAAACACCCTGTATACTTAAACAATGTCCAATAGTTATATCGAGTAGAATCATAACGAAACTTTATAATAAAACCATGTAAAAAGCTTCCGTCTCCATATATCGCCATAAATTTTTGTCACGGGGTGACGTCATGCGCAAGTTTGTT
>CAXKVY010012751.1:0-16560 GCA_964058915.1 Tetropium fuscum | reverse complement strand
GGAGATTAGCCGGACAGACAGACAAGAAAATAATAAAAAGCTGTTCATTTGACATTACAAACAGACACTTCTATTTTATTTATTAGTATAAATTTATATATCTTATTATATTTTATTTTATATTTTTTTCTCTTAATATTTTTGTTATTATTTATTAAGTAGGTATTATTTATATTTCATGATACAAAATATTACTGTCTTTTTATAATATATGTTAAGTTGATGTGTACAATAAACGTATATGTGTAATGTTAAATAAAAGGATTATTCAGACAACTTGGATTAAATATAATTTTCCCCTGTTATAAAAATCTTTTGCTAGAAAGCTAAAATCCGCTGAGGGCTGAAGCTATTCTCATTTCAATCTGTTTATTATTAAAAATAATAAATCGACCTTCAAAATTCTTAATAAATTGATACAAATTAAAAATACATTGATTTAACAATGTTACACAACCAGTGAATGTTAAATAATTACATTTCGCTTGAAGTATTTTTTTTTAGAGGCGAAGTAAGTTTAAGTATTTTTATACGGCGCAAATTAGGGCAATTTAAACATTCACTCATTCAATTCAGTCCTGAGTGACGTATTTTAGTCACTCGTATTTATAACATATTGGTTTCATAAATTCTGAGAGAAATTTGCTTTTCCAGTTCCCCAAAAATAGGTAATGTCAACTCTTTTCAAAAATCTTATTATGCCAGAGTGCACCGATTGTACGTTAAGTTGGGCTTAGTTAAGTCGACTTAAAATATTAAGTCATGATTATTTTTAATTCAAATGCACCGTTAAAAATTCATAAAGACTTAACTAAGTCCAGTTAAAATTTGGCAACGTTGCCTTTTAAGTCGAACGCCTAGTGACTTTTGACGCTTTTGTTGAAAAATTTTGTGAAAATTGACAGCAAAATAATTTCAATTTGAATATTCGAAGGTAGGTATTTCATTTTGCATCAATATATCTTCTCACTGTGTGGTCGAAGATTGTAATATCATTATACATTATAAAGATACAACTTTAATATCTACATTTATCCAGCAAATCATGGCAGATGAAAGTAAGAAGCAAACTTATTGTTCAAACTTTCTCCTGAGGAAAAACAACTCTTATATTTTCAATTGCCGAATAAAAAAACGAAATTGAAAATATAAAGATTGATGGGATTACATCTGAGGAGAAAAATAGGGCGTGGGTAGAAATCGTAACAGATACGAGGTCTCCAAATATGGTAAAAACGTCAAAAGGTCACTAAAAAACGGTTTAAAAAGCAACAAAAATTGAGCCGATGAAAGGAAATCTAGGTACATGACCAGTAGTGACCCTGCTCCTGAAGAGATGGAATTGACGATTTTCTAATTAATTTCATAATATATATATATATATATATATATTATGAAATATATATATATATATATATATTTATATATATATATATATATATATATATATATATATATATATATATATATATATATATATATATATATATATATATATATATATATATATATATATATATATATATATATATATATATATATATATATATATATACATATACATATATATATATATATATATATATATATATATATATATATATATATATATATATATATATATATATACGAGCGAAAATCCCGCCAACCCGCCAATGCTGGTAAATAAAGGCAGAGGAACGATTAGCGGGTTTACCGATTGTCCCAAATGAAAACAGATAGCACGCCATTTCCAATACTTTTTCTGTTTTTTTCGTAACTTTTAAGTTTTTGTTGTCATACAAGTGCCTTTAATATACATATATTTCTATATAAATAGTTTATTTTGATAAGAAAAAAAATAAGAGCACTTTTTTTTTAATTCTGTGTGTATAATAGAGGATTACTTTGACATCAGACGCATTGTTGTAGACTTTTAAGCTAATTTTAACCAGGTATTAAAGTAGCCTCAACTACGAGGTAACTTTGACACCCGAAGTGTTATTTTTCCTGCAGTAATTAGTCATCTTGCACCAATTTAGATTATGCCAGTCGATTCAGCAGGTCGTGATTGTTATGGCGTTTACTTAAAGCTTCTATATCTTCTTATATATATATATATATATATATATATATATATATATATATATATATATATATATATATATATATATATATATATATATATATATATATATATATATATATATATATATATATATGAAAGGAAATCTAGATACATGACCAGTAGTGACCCTGCTCCTGAAGAGATGGAATTGACGATTTTCTAATTAATTTCATAATTAATACCAAAATTTATGTACCTATATATGGTCTATCAAATCCAAATGATGTTATGTTGGCCCAAAGACCCAGAGGAGTATGCATTGTCCTGTATATATATATATATATATATATATATATATATATATATATATATATATATATATATATATATATATATATATATATATATATATATATATATATATATATATATATATATATATATATATATATATATATATATATATATATATATATATATATATATATATATATATATATATATATATATATATATATATATATATATATATATATATATATATATATATATATATATATGTAAAATATGTGTTTAGTTATTAAATACCCTCATTTTAAATCTTGCTTTAATTCTGCTAGTATTGTTAAAGATGGTGGGTATTATCATGAATCATGAGCGCTACCGGGCCATCTTGCCACAATATCTCTAATTTTTAAATCACTGTCCCCTATGGCTTGGACATTTATTGAAAAAAATGTGCTATAGGAAAACCCTAAAAGAGCATAAAATACCTAATAATGCCTAAAATTTTTGTAAAATAATGAAACATATTTGTGACTAGACTTAACGTTAAACTCCGTCTTAAGCCCTCGAAATTGTCGACTTTAAAGCCGGTCTTAACACATTAATCCGGGCTTTAATACACGGTGCAACGTAAATGTGTCAAAATAAGTCTGTCTTAAATTTAATCCAGGATTAAGACTACGGTGCACTCGGCCATTAGTTACTTAGCCATAAAAAGAAACAATATTTTTTCAGTAGTTTATGACAAATCAGTAATAGTTAATAATTAAAATTATTTTTTCAGTTTTAAAAAGTGAATCCGTTATAACTTTTGTAAAGGCACACACGAGATATCATTAATATTTTAAATTAACGTAAATTTTTCTATATCATATACCTATTGAACAATAAAATGACGGATTTTTGGAAAATATATTTTACACAATTTTAATGTAACATGTTATTGTTCTTCTTTCGTCTTTCGCATTCAATATTAAAAACAAAAACAATATTGCCAGATGTAATTATGGTCACCCTGTTATAAAGTAATATAAAAAAAAGACAGGTACCTACAAATTATAATAAACACATTAGACCTATAAATCTGCGAGGCAATATAATAATCCTGCGTGATAAAACAGTATTAGTTTAATGTATAAATCGATATAGTGATTTAAGAACAGGATGAACTTTTAACTACAAGAAATGTATAATACAACCTCTTTTTATCATTGTCCTTGTATTTTTTTCTTAGATGTAACCGTTTAAGCGACCATGACGCAAATAATCGTGATTCATGAATCGCTTCTCAGTAAGGACAAAAAAGATCTATTGTTGCTGGGAGTAAGATTTTAAAGCTTATTAAAATAAATTCTCAAATAACGGCGTTAGCATTCCCATATTCAACCCTCCAGCTATGAAACTTATTATAGGCTCTCAATGCCGAAGTCAAAGCGTGCCGATGTTTTCCCGAAACCCAATTTTATTGCTTCTAATTTAAATAAACATCAATTATGTTTCCGTGATCAGATATAGTTTGGAATAATGAATGCAAATCGAATGACTTTCAGGCGAGGACTGGCTATCAGTTAGTAAATAGTACAGTAATTTTGAATGGATTTCGGGAAATATGGGCTGAAAGTCGCTGTCGCGAGAAAGTCGATAAAAAAAACTAAATAATCGCGTACACTAAACCACCTATTAAGACATTTTCTGGTGGTCAGGAACTTTTTTATTTCGAAAAAACTTTTAAGAAATTCAGTTTGCTAAATTTAGTAGGTCCCTACTTTATCTCGCGAACAGACAGTCCACATACGTCCATCCACGAACTATCCTAATAAGTATACATTATACTTGTAAGGGTGTACTTACATTGCTCGTCGTATTTTAGGGCGCTATAAAAAAATTGCTGTTAGCAAACAGATTGACATTGGGAAAAACGAATTCATTTATAAACCTTTGTCTGTTTGGCCCTCATATGCTCCGCTGCATGTATATAAAAAATTAAAAAAATACAAAGTCAATCGACTGCTGAAAATTGTAATACATAACATTTAAATACTTCGATTTCCTGAGCTATACAAACTACCCCCTATGCAATATATTGAAATTCTCAAATCGCATATCCAACAGGTTATTTAGAATAAAACATGAAGAGGAATACTCCCAATTAAAAGAAATAAGAGCTAGTGTGTCTCAATGAAGTGTCGTCCTAGGTTCGCTACTCTATTCGCTCTACACACTACACCCATGGGAGGTCACAGATCGAAAATACTGCAATAGACACTGACGACACTGACGACACTATAACTCTCGCAGTTGGAGACAAAGTACAACATGCAACAGCGTCTACCAATAGCGTGTAACCAAATTATGGACTGGACAAAGAAATGGACACTTGAAATCTAGAGAACTGAATATACTACATCAGTACATATGAGTGCAAATAAAAAAAGAAATCTGGCAGCTATAAATATTAATGGAAATGTCGTTCCATTAATGCGACAAAAATGATGCAAGTATCCTGCATGACCCTTGCTAGATGAAGAAAGAAGAAACCAGAAGAACTCAGTATAAAATATAGAAACATCTATTGGAATATGTGGTAGGAACACACAATAATTGTCAACATGCAACAAAGTATTAAGATATAAAAAGATTCTTAAACCAATCTTGCCCCAAGGCACATAACTTTGGGGCTATGCCAAACAAAGCCACATACACAAGATACAAACTTTTTGGAATAATGTATTTAGGAATAGATCACTACTTTATAAACGACTTTATTGTAATCTAAATCTCTTTGTTGGACGTTCAGCATTGGTATTGTTCCGAGATTGCGTTTCTCTCAGTTATTCAGTGTCGGTTTCATTGTCAATGTAACAACTCTTCTTTGGTTCCTCAGATGAATCGTATACAAAGTCATAGTTGGTGTCGTCGTCGATCTGGTTCCTAGGGACGTCTGTGCATGAATGGTCGGTGCAGTTCTCAGAAATCAGCGTGCATTTAAGTCGACTACGACTACAACAACCACGATCTAGACGATTTATCTGTGGAGCCAAAGAAGAGTTCATATAATTAATTAATGATCAAAATATGATTTCCTCAACTACTTCACGGAGAATGCGTGCGAACTCGACATTTTTTAATGAAAAAATCTAAACTGTTAGGGTAAATGTTAAATAATGAATGCGTGCGCTCGTCTATTTTTGTACCATCGAATCTCATCTTCTGGAATTTTACAGAGTCCTGGGGGGAATTTGCATGTGATCTTTTAACAATATTTTAAAAATTTTCTTCTCTCCTAGTCACGGAGATACATCTTAAATTTGTCGACGTGTAAAACTGCTGCTAATATTTTCACTTAGGTTTATTATTATTTTCACTCCCAATTATTTTGTGACGAGGAAATTTATTACTTGTAGGTCTATAAATCTGGCAAGTGGTTTTCCATTTTTAGGGTACGACTTTTAAAAATTAATAACTTGACTATGTCCTGCTTATGCATATTTCTTTCATCTGTAGCTAGGTTGTTTGACAACTAACAAATTAAAATGAACATATTTTTTCCGCACATGATTTCCTAAGAAGGAATAAAATTCAGGTCATAAAATTCGAAAGACAAACCAGGGCTTGTAACCAAATACCGTCTACCAAAAAACGACGATTTAGTATTTTATTTAACCCGCATTATTTGGGTCTACAGCGCATCACTTAAATTACTGACTGCTTGCATTATTCGCTGTATGCACCAATGTGGATTACTTAATCCTTACAAACCTCCCTAAGCGCTTTGCACGCATGGATATAAACATAAACAAAAGACCAGGCATGGTGTTGCCCCTATAGATTTTTGTAATAGACTGGCAGTGTTATAGGATTATATAATTATATAAGGAAAATGTTTTTTAGACATACCATGGTTTAACCATTGCGATATATGAAGAAGATAGAAACTGATTAACTTTGTTGATCAAATTTGATCAACTTGATTCACGCCGATGGTTCCCACCGACCCATAAAAGTTCCCCATAAAACTCATAAGCAGACCCATAAAAGTACAGAACTAAAAGAACCACCATTTGTGGATATTATAAACTGTACCTAAACCTGGAATTCTACACCAATATGAAAGAAAAATAGAAAAATGTTTATTGTAACTCGAGAATTATCAACAGTAAAACCATAAAAGCTTTTTTAACGCATACATTTCTCTTTGTACCGAAATAATTTTGAAAATCAGTGATTTTATAAGAAAAACTAACCCAGACCAGAGGTCGAGCGATATTGTCACTAGTCAGTTTTTCGAGCAAAATTACTAATTGGCAAAATTTTGAGCTAGAAAAAAATGTATCCATAAAAGAAAAGCTCGAATGTTTTTTTGACAAGATAAATTAACGACAGAATATGTGAATGAACAAGAACAATAATTGTCTTTACTTACACAATTATTAGAAGGAACAGTTATTAAAAACACAGTTGTTACAATTTTTTTTGGTTTGGTGTATTGATAGCAATATCGTCTTCTAAAGTTTCCACACATGTCGAATGTTCGTTTAGACTTGTTTAATTCGAAGCTCCTAAGTTACTAACAAGATTTTTGTGATATTCAGGGTCAACTTGGAGGTAGGGTTTAATTTATAATGATGATGATGAGTGTCCAGTTCTTTATCCATCCATCTTTATAAGTTGTTGGTCACTTATACCTGCTTTGGCTAAATGGGAAACTGCACTGGCACGGATGGAATGCTTGGTAATTTTATTATTTTTGTGATGTCCAGTCCAATTTTAGCTGCAAAATTTTTGGTTCAAATATATATCGTAGTAATTACCAGCGAAACATTTGTATACCAACCTGTAGAATTTGTGTTTTTCCAAAAGGGATTTGGAGTTAATAAAAGTCTTGCGGATGTTTTTGTTTCCTTTTTCTAAAAGTAATTTTAACCATGTAGCGGGACAAATACTTTTATTGATGTCATTTTTTGTCATTCATTTGCTGCCTGCTAATTTTTCAGACCCACTGTGTGCCTCTCATAACACTGTCATAACAAGCTATATGAAATAATTTCTTTTGTAATCCCTCTGGTTCGTCTATATTCCACAAATTTGCCATGTTAAGTATATCTTTCTTGTCTATTACTACAGAACATTTCTTTGTTTTCTCTGGAAGGGCTTCCGGAGAAATTTCTTCCATTTACTGTTGCATCACGCGCTTCTTTAAAAGTACTGTCGGTAAAAAGGATCAAATTGAATGTTGTACTTACAGAAAATTTTTCTTGAATCATCTTAGCAGTTGAATTCCAGATTGTTTTAACTACATATTCTTTGTAATCTTCTCCAGTTTTGTCGGAGAGCAGGACGTTGCAAATATGCAAAATAAAAGTGCCAATGCAACTCTTGAACATACAGAAACGGACAATGAATTCTTACGTAAAAACACCACCAAAAACATATTTTCTCGATTATATCGAGGTCGCGAAGCGATTTGGCATTGCGTGGTTTGAAATTTTTAAATTTTTCTGCTATTTAAGGAATTTTAAGGAAACATCATGCCTCAGTTAAATCTTGTCGTATCTGTCTGAAAATTCGGCATATTTTGCGGCAGTTAGATCAAATATTCTATCTTCAATTATTGTGTTGGTTCACACTCTTAGTATCATTTCAAAGAATCTGTTGTATATAATAAAGATACCATACATTTGGAAGAGGCAACTAATGAAGAAATAATTGAAGTACTGTCCAAAATCAGGCAAAATTCAGCACCTGCTCATGATAATATAATACTTATGTGATCTGATTTCGATTACAGGCGTTATTTTATCAACCTTGGATCTACTTACATACAATGTATTAACCGTTTGATGCCTAGTGGTTGCATAATGGAAACACGTATAATAATTAACAAAATTAGTTCTTATGTAATGTTTGTGGGAATAAAAATAAATGAATTATTTTTTATTAAGAAAAAAATGGAAAAAACTGTTGTATCAAGAAGTTAGAAAGAGTTGCTTTGGATTGTACCTACACGATTACGTAGGTATGAATAATTTTATCATTCCTGAAGAACCACGTGGCAGTACCTTTTGTTAGTTTTCTAACTAACAAAACACTAATTATAAACAATTATTTTAAATAAAGCGAGACGGGCAAGGCGGTAAATTTTCAGTTCATAAATTGGTGGATATGAAATGCAGCACATTTACATTATGTGCCTTGTAACAGTCATAATTTCAGCACCCTGTATGCACTTACCTATATATATTAATTGCCTTTGTCACGCCGGTAAATACCCTCAGGGCCACTGTATTTGGTTTCAGCATATTTTACAGCTATTAATTTAAGGAGTGGTATTTATCCACACAGACAGACTAAGTACACAAATTATAACAATAAATAAGAGAGAGGGTTGTTTGAGAATTTACTTTATTAACAACTGCTTGAAGTAAGAAATAACATTTTATATTCAAATTCAAATCTAGTAATTTTAATTATTTCAATTTGGCTAATCAGATCAGTTTTATCAAGGAGACAAAAAAGAGGTCCTTTTTTTTTTGGTGTATAATTGGAAGCCATGACAGGATAGTGAATTTTAACAGCTATTTTCTACATTATCCTGGTTCAAAGTGTAAGGAGGCCTAATAAGAGCTAAGGTATGTAACAACTAACATCTCCTCTTTGTTTTGATATAAATTTCATATGTGAGACTGAAAAACGGAACATTTTCAGGCCTCTCGTCTCTTACTGTTCTCTCCCGTTTGTCCTTACTTTCTGCACGCCAATATTGACTCTAGTAACACTTGACAAAAGCAGCGAGCATTGTACGGTGGACTCAACCACTGGTTTCTTCTATTTTTGCTATTTCGAGCAGCTTGTTATAAAGTTTGAGGTCCATGAGGCGCAGCCTTTAGTTAGATCTGAAGAGAGCTGCGGTGGGTCAGAGAAGCCTGTAAGCCACCTTTACCCTTCACAGAGTGTATCGGAGCCCCTCAAAGTTGGACATTGGTTCGCTAGCAGTATTCTCTGGAGTGATATCCGAGAGCAGTCAAAGACGGTTTGTGTACTTAGTCCCAACTGTGAGTACCACTTTCTTTATTTATGATAGCGTTGTGGAGGACACCTTTGTCTCACGTTATGGTCACGACACTTCCAGGACAAAGTGTATGGATGGTGATAAAATCCTTGTAATTTTAGTCATACCTCTTACCGTAAGCTTTGCGTTTGTGATTATTTCATAATTTTTTGATTTTGTAAACTTAGGGACAGCTGTTCATAAGGGCATTATACCTGTAAAAACTACAATTTAGATGGTGTGCCTTTAGCTTCTTTATTTGGTCATTTGTTGATCGGTGGCCTGATCACTACCTACTTTCCTAGGTAGTATATTGTATTAGTATTGTAGGTTTCATTATTACAAGTACCACCATTTATATTAGATTTCAACTTGTCTCTGTTGTACATTGCAAAAGAGCGCGACTTTTAGGCATTTGTAGGTTAACATTAGTGTCAGACTCATCTGTCACCACAGATATTCACACACTGTCTTGGTTGTTCCAAATTGTGATTTCGCTGTGTCACACAGTGCTGTGACACATTATTTGTCCGTGTTACATTTACCGTTATTTGTGTTTATACATATTTATATTTACAAATACCTTTATCCATATATTTACATACCCATTTACATATTTTTACATTTATATATTATTATACTTAAATTCGGATACAGTGTGTTTTATTTGCACCTGCCACATATCTTGCCAGCTGTGTACCTATTCATTTATCAATTTAGTTTTGCCGATTTCACTAAAATCGGATGGCGCCTGGGCTGGTTTACTTATGCGCAGAGAAGAATTAAATTGTCCGGAGTTTATTTTAAATACGAATTCCGAACTCACGACCGCCTCCGTAAAGACGAGCAGCCGGCCTCTGTGACATTGCCTGCAACACCTATTTAGTGTCACAGCCTCTTATTACAAATTTTGTATGCAGAATTTTGTCATCAAATCGGCTACTGTGCTGTGTATGCTGTGTAAATATACATAAATATACATGCTACCCTGTTTTCTTGTTTATTTATAAATCTTTGCTTTTGTTTATTTATATTTTTTAAATGAGTAATATTTAAGTTCGCCGAATAAAGTATACACGGAAGTAAATTTTGTTCAGGTAGCACTTGTACAAAAACCGGCAGCGGAACGAGCAGATTATAAAAAAATCAAACGTAAACAAGCAAAGCGTGTTCAGGAATGTATAAATTAAACATATCTGCAACGGGAAGTATGAGAGTGCAATGGGTTTCTCCACATTTACGTAAATGTACCAAAAAACCGTTTTCTGATATCTCGTTATTTTTTTTTCTTTTCGGTCAGATCATCGATTTCACCGATAAGATATAGTTTTATTTGACGAGTAACTGACCTAGTAAATTTAACCATAAAATATTAAATATATTGATTATAATTTTGATGGATCAGATATAAAGACTAAGACGCATGTCAACATCTGTTAGTGGTGTCCCCGAGACCTTTCGAGACGAGACTTTGAAGTCTCGTATTGTCTCGTATTGTCTCGCATGAAAAATTCTCGTCTCGTGCGAGAGTCTCGTAAATGTCTCGCAAAATTTTGTCGATGTATATACATATAAGAATAGGTACCTATAGCTTTGAGGCTCCTAATTCCTTAGCTAAGTGAAATACTTAGACAATCCCAACTCTTTATTATGATAAACAAAAACATCAAAGATAATAACATAATAAAAATAACATGTGATTTCAGTTGTAGATGCACATAAAGATTTGATGTTTTCAGTAAATTATTATGTAACGAAACTAAAATTCTCAGTTGTCAACTAACAAACCTAACTAAACAGACGTCTAATTTATTTGGGATTTTTTAATTAAACTTCTTCAGTAATTTTTTTATATTTAACCCAATCATTAAGACACAAAAGACATTTTGCTGAAGCATTTTTGAACCGTATTCGATGCTTCCTTATTGTTAAAGACGCACATGAAAATAGTATATCCGCCGGTATTGACGTGGTTTGGATCCTAAGGAAATCCCTTGCCATCGCACTTAAAACTGGATATTTTGAAGTCTGATTCTTCCACGATTGTAATATATTGGTTGCTCTGTCGGCTCGTGGCAACAAAATATATCTTTGAAATTCCTCCATTACTCCTCTGTCATTTGTCGATGGCGACTCCGTCAAAGCATCAAAATCTATTACAAAATCTAAATCTGAAGTGCCTTTCTCAGTATCGGATTTAGAATTTATTGCCGCTTCTTTTTCTTTCGATCCTTTGCCTTTGAAAAAAAAATAAGTTGTGTAATTAACCTCAAATTTTGTGAGTGATGTTTTCTTTAATTCATTGCCCCACGTGGTAACGTCGAAAGTTTCTAACTTATGTAGAGGGTCCATAATTAAAATTAAAGCATATATCCAATTAGTTTTCTGAGTGTTTTAAACTTTTATCGCGGGCTGCCTGAAATCCCATAATAAGCTGTTCATCAACTTTATTTCGGTCAGCTTTAATGTCACATTCATGGATTTTACTTTCTGCTATATCAATTAATAAATTTATCGAAACTATGACCATCGGTAGTCACGCATATTTTTCTCCTTCCAGTTTTTTAATACTTTGAAGTTGTTAATACTTTGAAGTTTATCAATAATTTATGTACTACTTCTTGAAATATTTTCCATTCATCATTTGTGATCTGGGTTTGATTTTCAAACGTGATAATATTATAGTAATAACGTTCTTGGTAATCAACGTTCGAAAACTAGACAAGGCAAGACGACACTATCGTAAACGAGAATATCGTGGGTACCACTAGCATCTGTCAATTTCATTAAAATAAAAAATAAGTGCAGAAATGGGAAAACCCACAAAGCAGTTGCATAAATTGCGTATTTTGTTGTTACGGATCAGCAGTGGATTATTTCTATGGCACCTACCCTTTCTGTGTACCTTTGCTGGCTGTCTATGTCTCCATATCAGAGACAACCAAGAGACGTGCAACTAGATTGAAAAATTTGTCCGATTCCTGCAAATACATGTCTTTCTTTCAATAGCTTCCAATTTACGATTAAGCTATCTCTTACTGTTTTTCTGTTAAGGTGTTTTCAGAGGGCAGCACAGTTCCCGGTTTGCGCGTGCGCGTTTTATTTTGTTTACAGTGGATTCCGTTAATTTTAACCTCAGATATTTCTAGGTCTAGGATTGGGAAGAAAGTATGGGAATCAAATTTGCTGGTGACTCTTACGCCCGTATGCACCGTATACGATCAATCCGGATTAGAGATATAAACGGGTTTATGCTGTAATTTCCTTATGCACCATCACCAAATAGTATCTTTTAATCTCGATTATCTAATCTGTCAATGTTGGTTGAAAATATGTTTTTATAATATTAAATTTTTACTTCGCTTATGGTACCAGTTTTAAATTGATTTAATAATATTTGGTTCTGATATTGCATCTTGTAATAATGAAAATCGAGGACGAATTATATGTGGAAGATGATCAGGATATATCAGATATAACAAATTTTGGATTTCCTAGAAGGAACTATGAAAGAAGTGACTATTTTGCGACGATGTACAACTTTTCATTTTTTCTGAGATTTATTACTACATTTACTACAATAGGTATATTGAAGAAGAATTGGAATTTAATAATGATCTGTTCTCTGTGAAATTATGTTGAAAATACATTCTTTTTCAGGTGGAGGGAAGTCCAGAATTCGATTTGAATTTGTGTCGTTATTCTTTGAATTCTAAGTTAATGCCAGTAGGTAATAGAATCAGTATGGACACAGGAACGCCACAAAATTAACAAAATATAGAAAAAAATCAATAACGCGAAGCTTTCCTAAAACAAACGTGGTACCTATTTACATAACATAGGTAATAAATACAAATGGGATATCTACAGGATATCTGTTTCGCGCTATTCTTGGCAAGTTTGACATTTATGTCGGTGTTGCCACATTATAATCGAGATTACCTGATCCGAACTTTAATCAGGACGGTGAATAACAAAGATCCACAGAACAAC
Source organism: Tetropium fuscum (assembly GCA_964058915.1). Taxonomy (NCBI): domain Eukaryota; kingdom Metazoa; phylum Arthropoda; class Insecta; order Coleoptera; family Cerambycidae; genus Tetropium; species Tetropium fuscum. The sequence goes on along the minus strand of CAXKVY010012751.1, from coordinate 3,187 downwards.
TAAACGAGATGTACTGATCCGGAACAATCAGGAAAACCTGGCATACAAATTATCGAATTTGTAGTAAGCATTTTATGTCTGAAAGCTATGTGTCCCGTAATATTTAAAACTGCGCTCAAATGCTATTCCCACACTGTACCCAGCTTTATATTTGATATATTGATATTTAATATTTGAATCAGACGCCTGTACCAGTGATGTAGCATGTAACAATAAATATAGTATTTTATTTTAAATTTTATTTTAGTATTTATACAAATAAAATAACAAAACACATTGTTTCATATGTCACTGCTGTGTCCCCAGGCGTAGGTGAAATGATACAATCTATACCTGTGAGACGTTCAGTATTTCTAAGTATACAGAATATTTCACCACAGAATTGGTCACCAAGAAAAATAAAATTAATGCATATGATATGTAGATATTGTAGATATGTAGAAATAATTAAAATAATAAATAATTAAATAGATATGTAGAAATAATTAAAATTGCATATCAGCAATCCTTTTGGTACACATCCTAGATGCTGGAACCTTTTATAAGACTAAGGTGTACCGGAAATAATGTTAATTAGATAACATTATTTCTAGTATACCTTAGCCTTGTTAAAGGTTGCATGTTGCATTCAAATGTAACTAGAGGCATATAGTATTTCAAATTTTACCGCTTTTAATGCACGTGGCGCCCTCTGCCCTTCAGCTTCACCTGACCTTCATCACAATCGGCCAGTTTGGTACTCAGGAGTAAATTTTTCCACAGAGTTGCACGAACTTAGGATGTTTTATTTTTTGTTGGGTGCCTCTCTTTTTTTATTGTCAGTATTATGACATATATATGATTATACCAAAAGGCTCTGGTTCCAGTTTGTGTATACCAGGGATGAGTCGAGAGTTCGAGGAAGTCACTCTAGAAAGATTTTTACCCAAGTACCCGTTAGGTTGTTTTTGAATTCAGTGAGGTATTAGTTATTATTTTAAAATTTTAATCATATATGTTTTTTAGATAAGTGATTTTCATGTAGGTACCCCTACCAAAGTACCTACCTACTTTTATGCAGTACATTTTAAAGTGTATTGTTAATCTCTTAGAAGAGTATTAGAAAAATATTGAAATGGAGCAAATGTTTCTGTCGACATATCCCGCCAAATGCCCAACTCTTCAACGAAAGGAGATAGATAGAGGATATGTAAGTAAATGGGGTGAGAAAAATCCCGTCCAATATCCAACCCTTCAACGAAATAAATCCATCACCCATCCATCAATCCATCAGCAGCAAATTCTGCACATCGAAATACATATTTATATAACTTCATTTTCTAAATTGAGATTAAAAATTTTGTGGTAGTAAATTTTGACATATGCCTTTTGACATTTTTTGAAATTTTGTCAAATGTCCCCAAGCAATACAGAAATAACATTTACGATACTGGAAGGACAGCAGAAATATGAAGGAATGCGGAAAACGACAAAAATATTTTCAGCTATTTTTGCATACCTACATTCGTATACACTATTTGGTTACTCATAGAGAAAAATGCGGGGACTAGATTGCCACAATCCATATTTCGGAACCCCTTTTCGTTCTCGAAATACTGACTTTCAAAGTGGATAATGCGGAAAACGACAAAAATATTTTCAGCAATTTTTGCATACCTACATTCGCATACAATATTTGGTGCAGGGACTAGATTGCAACAATCCATATGTCGGAACCCCTTTTCGTTCTCGAAATACTGACTTTCAAAGTGGCTAATAGCAAAATTTCAGGTTTTATAAATATTTTGTCCTATTTACAAAAAAAAATCAACTCGAAAACGAAGAGAAATTCCGACATGTCGTAGGACCGACTATATGGACAGAAAACAAAAATTCCCATATTTTTTATTAAATTCCAATATTTTATGAAAAAAAATATTGCAAACCCCCACGAAAAAACCAAAATATCCCTACCTACTCACTAACATCTTGGAGCTGCTATTTATTTGGTAACAACACTACAAGTAACTGGAAATTCCATATGCTATATACGTTAAATATATTCTGGGGAAGCCCTGATTTGCTAACGAAATTTTTGCATTCGCGATTGGCAAACGATCAAGCGATCTAGGCTAAAATTACTTTACTCGAAAATGCGGCATGTGGCGGCTAAAGTTATAAACAGTTTATTAAAAAAGAGGCGGGTTTCGTTTTTGCAAATATGTCAAAAACTATTACACATCGGAAATCGAATGATCCCGGAACTCTACCACCAATATTTATAATTTTAATTTAGAGGTGAAAATAGAGATAAAACGGGTGATGTGACACTTTAACAATAAAAATTATTTAAAACCATTAAATATTAATATTAAGAAATAAAAAATTCACATACCTTTTGGATACTTGAATAAACGATAATCTATTAAAAAAAATTCCCTCAAGTTTTTTATTAGATATATGTTTTTGTTAATTAACCTATTTTCTCAAGTTTTAAATTAACTTAAAAACCCTGATAATTATCAAACTAAGATCCTTTCACTTCTTGGAGCTATTCTTGAAAGGCATTATAAAAGATCCCCGTTGGAAAAATTTTTAATTTTCTAATTAGTTATTAACAATCTAAAAATTGAAAGAAAGTGACGAACAGAAATATAAAAAAATACTTAAAATTATACAAAAAATAGAGATAATTTATTTTCATAACATACGACACGTGGTTTTTATTATTTTTTGTACCATTGAAACAAAATATAACGAAAACTAATTTGTTTATGACAAATTATTTATTAAATAAACAAATAAAATATAAAAAAAATTGGTTAATATTTTTCAGAATATGGAAGACCAATAATAGAAATGTGGATTTTTTTTATAAAAATGGCCTTTTAATATTAATATTTAGTAACAAAATAATGTTATTTAACAAAAGCTAATGCTCTTTTAAGCAATAAAAATGTTTTTAAAGAAACAATTTTTTTCTTAAAAAACTTGAATTATCTTATAAACAAAGCATTTGTTTATAACAATTATTTAAACAATATATAAAAAAACAACACTTATAAATAGTTATAAAAAACAACAAAGGGTGTGGAAGCTTATAAAAATCCGAACCATTTATATTTTATGTAAATTTAGAGAAATTAATAATCCCGCAAGCATATTCAAAACGGCGGGTATTACGTTAAACATTTAAAACTTTGTTCAG
>CAXKVY010012750.1:0-13550 GCA_964058915.1 Tetropium fuscum | reverse complement strand
GTTATTAATAGTTAACAATGCGGTTGGCATTTGACATTAATGGCATATAAATATCCGGGGGGTTGCACAGACGCAGCGTAGGGGGCGGTACTCCCGGGGGCTCGCGTATAATTAGGTGCGCTCAACGGTGGCGGCGGCTGCGGCAGACACGCGACATCGCCGGCCCCGGTGACTTATGGCCGTCCGTATTTTCTCAACTCCTGGGGGAGATCCCTCAGGCAGCCGCACGTTCGTGGTTGTGTGCTGCCGCAGCATGTCGTCCCCGCGCCTCACGAGGATCACGGCGTGCGCTTGGGGCATGCCTCCAAGGAGTAATTATTACAAGGCAAAATAATTATCGTCATTATTAGGCATCATTATTCAATATTCAGTAAATTTTCAGTACTGCACTGCACCTCATCGATTTGTTTACATCAAAATTTTACATGTTTGACCACCTACCCTCGTATTATTCTTCCGGGGCGCCTTCTGGCGGCTCTATTCTCACTATGTCGATAACAACCGAACCTATAATGGAGATAAATTCGACTGCACCAGGGTCACACCGGGTCACACATATTTTACGTAGCTTTGACTATTGCCATTTGTAATATCACTATATTTTTACTCCAGTCGTCAGGGGGATTCCCTCGCGCAATAAGTCCGGCAAGTATGGCTTATTTTGTTGCTCGCATTGGTTAGAAGGTAACAATTCAAAGTTTCCGTCATCCCCTGAACTCGCTTGAGGAGGGGAAATAACCATTAAAAATCGGCACTTTTCCAGTCTTTGGGCTATAACTCCTTCGTTGTGCTCTTTAGCGCAAAACGCTTCCTCTAAAAGTCGTAGACGATAAAATTCCCTACCATATTGATCTCGTACCTTTTTTGTACAACCAATGGCGACGGGGCTATGGAGCGCTGAAGAAAGGGCAAAATCGTGACTGGCAAAATGTTCACATTCTCGTTTGGAGCGCAAAAAGCCATGGAAGACTTGGTTGTAGCTTCAAAGTTGCCATAATAAAAGTTGTAGATAATTTGCTTACCTTTCAAATCCATTTTCAAACAAAATCTTACGAACTGTGCCGAGGAGTGGGAGGGTCATTTACGAAAAAATGCCGTGTTTCAAGTTGACCCCTAAAATGCTGTTAGGTTCGATATTTTCAATTATACTTTCGATATTTTCAATTATACTTTTACAATTAGACTTTCAAATTATTCTATAATTCAGAAGTGTTTTCAAATGATAATTCTATCAAATGAATTCCTGGGCGATCTCTACTAAAATGGGGTTGCTGTGGAAGAGCATGCAAAATGTATTCTTGCCAAACCCGAAGATGTTGGGTGTAGTGTCACATCCACTATTTGCGTGGAGGAGTTGAACGTTTTCTGATGGGTGGAATTTTTAAGATGTTGAGGCGTAAATTGCATCTGTCGAATTTCCTCTCCCAGGTTTGCGAAGGTAAACGTTCAGGTGTCCCAGGTAAAGGCTCAGGTGAAGTACCAATGAGCAGAAGGACCAAGTCCATATCCTCGCCCACTATTGAAATGGCCTCATATTCCGATGCTAACGATTTTGCAGTGGAATGTGAAAATTTTGCCGAAGTTGCCTTAGTTAGGGTTTTACGCGAGCTCAGGGGTGGGGATGACGGAAACTTGTCATTGTTATCTTCTAATCATCTCGTACAACATATAAAAACAGACGTGCCGGACCTATTGATACTGAGTGTACTGTGTATTAGCACAGCATAAAAACAAACTTTCCATATATCTGAGCAAATATGAACCCATTACGTATATTCGCCATATCGTTATAGAGGACAGAGAGATATTCAGAGAAATATATGACCTACTTTTAGCCTTATATTTATGGTACCGATTGGGGACAGAAACCAGTAAAAAGTAAATGACGCCCAGTACTTTCTTGGGTGCACAAACTACGCCTCGCTTTGTTGAGTCATTGCAAACAGGCGGCTATACCAGAGGCCGTCTCTGTACTAAAAGTAAACTCTACCCCAAATGGAAGGATGCAACGCAGATGCGCGTGGTCATAGTGGTGGGAGATGCCCTGCTGGTTTGTGTTTATGCTGTGCCTGTGGTATTAGGTTTCGTACGTCACATTTGACAGCTTGAGGTTATAGTCAGGAGTTCCAGCAAACTCGTTCAACAAGCATAAAACAAACCGTATCCAATCCAGTCTGCGGCTGATATCACATATTACGTACAAATTGGAACATTAAATTCCCCCGATTTGCACCAGAATCCTTCTGATATCACGAGCCACCGCACAGGTCGGGAATTAATCGACGGCAGGCATGCATTAGTCGAATAATTTCGCGAATTACGAAAGCTACGGCGGCGATATATCTGCCGCCGCGTTTTGTCGAGCACTTGTACCAGACCAGATCCTCGCAAACATCTAAAACAACATCGTCTCATTAGCCGAGTAGGATGAAAGTGCGAGGTTCCAACGGGGTGCCACTAATTCCTCTCACAGCTCATCTTTCTATCCCGAGGACGGGGGTGGCAGGCGTCGCAGCGGTAATTGATTTATCCAAAACCGCGCTTCTAATGGAGATTAACACCGCCTCCTTTGTTCTACTCCCTCTGAAGAATTATAAATGCATGTAGATCTAGTCAACCGGGCCCGCAGTTACAAGAGCGCCCTATTATCGCCGGCAGTTTTAAACTAGCCTGCTAATGCGATTGCCAAGCCCCGTTTGCTGCACCAGATCCGGATTTACCATGGAAAATACTCGAGATGTATCCGAGTGAGGAGCAGGGATATCAAGAAATTTGTTTTCCTGGTTAGTTTAGAGTTAGCAAGTAAATACTTTCCATTCGCTGTTTAATTACAGCTAAATTATTGTGCAGTGCGGAATACTACCGACTGCGCCAATCTTTGCGACAACGTAAGATATAACACAATTCCTGCATCTTCAAGGACGCAAGTAAAACAATTAATGACTGATCTAAATATATTAGTGTTCAAGGCGAAAATTAATTGGTTGCACAACAATAAAAAATTACAAATAGAACGTAATCTGTTCACAAAATATTTTCGACGTCAATTACTTTCATTTCAACCTTTCTCAATGTTCCCTGTGTCAAGCGAGCTTGGACTATAATTCAATTGTTTCAACTGTTTATTAAATTACCCTGTATCCACACTATTTAAAAACAATTGCCACATACCGTCCTATTATTTTGATAAATTAACAAACCTCCAGCCTCCGGCATTATCAAGTCCCTTGCCCGTACCCAAACATAATGATATAACAACCCCATCTCTATTGTTCCTAGGTAATGATATGAATGTGTAAATAGTGACTTATCTCGCTACACTCCAGAATTAAATTCTCCCGCTTAATTACGTACTAGGATGATTCCATGCTAATGCCATCTGATACGGTCAACACGTACTGACCATGCAATGTTTGTTTGCAGTGTACACAACGGCTTTGTCCGATGCATTGCCAGAGCATGCTGGATACACAGTTCTCTTGGCTTTCGTGGGGTAAATGGATTAGCGGCAAACTGATGTTCTACATCATGCTGTACGTGAATATACTCTTATATGAACTATATCTGTTAACCGGGTGATATTTCAAAGCACTATGTGCATTTCCGGTAAATTTCAAAACTGGCGCAGTCGGACTCAACGTTTGTTATAAGCATGTGAATTTAGTTTCGATTGTTTCTTTTTTATAGAATAGAAAAAATATTTTAATTTATGATGGTGTGATGAGGGACATGGTGAAGGAATGATATTTTTAAATATAGAGTGGATATTTAAAAAAACAGAATTTCAAATTCATTAATCTATTCCATACATATGTACCAACTAATTTTAATTAAATATTGGTCTAAATTATTCTTTAATTTTTGTAAACAGTTATGACAACAGGACATGTATATTCTCAGAGATTGACCCCATTTGACAATTTCACCACAGAGCATTTAATATTTCCTTAAAAAGAAGAGGGAAAAAATATTCCGGTGACATTAGCGCACTCGGTATGGCCTATTGAATTGAGTTTCAACGGCCATAAGAGGTCGTAATTAATAATAGGTTGATATTTTGTAATTGTTCTGGTCTATTTATGGTTTTTATAATCATCAATAGTGTATCTACGTTTTCTTATTAAGCACATATATAGACTTTATATAAAAAGAAATATAATATAAACCGATATAGGACGAATGTCAACAAAGCATGCCATGGCATTGAACTGAGCTTCAATAAATATTGTCGATTCAATTATAGTAGACGTATTTGAGAAAAGTGAGTTATGGAAGATATCCCAGTTGATACAAAATCACTGAGAATGTATACTTCATCGCGCGGTTTTAACACAACTTGGAAATAAAACACATAATTAGCAAAGAAATGAAGATTAAAATATTAAAAATGTCAATCACTAACAGTCATTGGGAAACTAACTGTCATTTTGGAAAATCAGAAGTATGCTATGTAAAAAAGAAGAGACATATGGATTAAATGCCAAAACGCATTTGGAGTGAATGTATATTGTGGTATTTTTTTGGTATAGCCGTATTTTTTTCCAATATTTTTGTCGTGGATAAGTGAATAGATGGTTAGAGGCTCCCATAGCACTTAGGTACCCTTAGATATATCGCCTTAGATAGAAAAGTCACAGGTTGACAATTATTGACTTGATCTATATCTACTCTTAATTTATATTTAAAAAAATAAATATTTGGACACCAGGTCAGCAGTACTAGAGAAGTGCGGCAGACCGCAGAAATGTCTAGACAATAATTACCAGCTGCAACATTAGTGACATAAAAGAAATATATTTTAAAAAACAATATATTGACAAATAAATAAATACCAGTAGATGGTTTACCGGATAGCTCAAAAATGAAAATTTACAATTAATAAGCCTGACGGGCTTTAAAATTACTCTAGAATGTCAGTTAATAAATTTAAATATGGTCTGAAGGGCTCTAAATTAAGACAATAAAAAAATAATTACTCGCGACACCCAGTCAAGCCGAAAAATTCAACATTTACAAGGAAGTGACTAGTAAACCTTGGTAAAAATTGACAAACTAAAAATATTACGTAAGACCTGGTAATTGCTTTGGGCAATAAAAATATACAAGGCATACCTTTCATGGCAGGATCCTAAGATGCGGTTACTTCTGTCAATTCGGGGGTCCACCGGAACTGGGACGTACCCTCTAAGGGCGATATGTACGATAAGAAAAATGTGGCCTAAGCCGTAGTAGTAATTTCTACTGAAAATATGAATATATGCAATTATTCGGTACAATTGTAAGCCTTGCTTTCAGAACCTACAAGGTGGTACAAGATCGAAACGGTAAGGTACGATAAAATATTAAATTAAATGTCCATTTAATTTTTATATATAGATATATGTATACACCAAGATATATAGATATATGTATACACACAGCCCACCCGACGTATGCACTTTAGCTAATGTTAAGACAGTAAAATTAAATGATTTCAACGTCGAAACACAGCGAGAAATAAGTCGTTTGAATCGACGTAATTTCCGTACGGAAATATATATTGCACAGTACAAGCTGCTAGGGTTTAGATATATTATAGATAAAAGATTAAAAAATCTGTACGTACCTTGCAGTTCTAACACTACCCTAACTACTACACTAACAAACCAAATTTAGACAATATAACCGCTAAGTTATAAAACTACATTACCTATGTATATCAGCTAAGCAACGGAAACGAAAGAGAGCTAATGTGCTGGCGTCTAGAGTATTTAACTCGTTCTCCCTACTCGAAGCCAACGGCGTGCAACACGTATAGTTGCAGTGGGACGGGACCACTGCTTATTTTTAAAATTTGAAAAGCAGTAGATAGGTAGGTACTATTGAACGAAATATTATTTAAAAGATATTAATTAAGGAATGTAATTTATTTTCGTTAAGAGTTATATAAAGATATAGAGAGTCATTAATGATATCTGCGTCGCGATACTTGTTATGGGCGACGATTTTCTCATCCAGATTTAACGTTAGAAGGCATAAACTGGAGCTTATCGCCCTGGAAATGGCAATTTCATATTTAATGCCTCAGAAATTGATAAAAGCCGTATCCGGTAACAGCCACTCGGTCAGCATATAAGTGCTCGTCCAGATGATATTTCATCCCTTGCAGAATAGCAGACGTGAATTTTATTATCATATTTACTCACTCCGAACATAGGAAAGCTGATGCAACCATAAAGCATTTCGTTATTGTAATAACTATTTTTGAACCACGCGTTATTAGCTATACCGTATGGATTTAAAAAAAAATGAAAGCGATAAAGATCTCGTTCACAATCTTGTTAATTTAAAACGAATTTCTTATACAGTTACTTCTATGACATGGCTGTGTCGTGAGGCCTACCAGATATTGTGACAAACGGTCCCTCATCAAAACCTCGAGTCCAATTTTTCTCGGGAGAAATGTCGCCAATTTTTCAGTGGCGTCAAGGCGTGAGGTTCAAGCAACGTCATTTATCATCGGGCGACACAAATATATTTTACGAGGCCTCATACAAATTTCAGCGTGCGACTTGAAGGGAAACATCGACAACCTAACGACCTCAGATACGTTGTATGACAAATTTATACTATATGCTTTATTTACAGGGTTGGACAAAATACCGCTTTTAAAGAAGAGAAAAAAAAACTATAAAACTCGTTCGATTCCGGTGTGCATTTTCTATTAATGCTAATATGCATGGTAGGTCTTTCACAGATGATAAACAGATGCTGAATCCAAACATCTTGGTTAGACTTTTGAATATAATATGCGTTTCAAAGAACATGTCTCTTTAATACTAAAAAAATGTTACATATCTTTAAAATTAAAAACCACTTAGAAGTTGTACAAGTTCTTTCACCTTCATTGAAGATCTTCAGAGTGGTGTACGACCTGTTTCTGAAGATCCTCAATGAAGGTGAAAGAACTTGTACAACTTCTAAGTGGTTCGTTTCCATGTGTATGTCCAGATATAGGACTGGTATGTGTATCTTCCTTATTTTTCGTCTATTTCCTTATTTCTCTATGTAATGATATATATATATATATATATATATATATATATATATATATATATATATATATATATATACATATATATATATATATATATATATATATATATATATATATATATATATATATATATATATATATATATATATATATATATATATATATATATATATATATATATATATATATATATATATATATGTATATGTATATGTATATGTATATATATATATATATATATATATATATATATATATGTATATGTATATATATATATATATATATATATATATATATATATATATATATATATATATATATATATATATATATATATATATATATATATATATATATATATATATATATATTATATTTATATATTTTTTGTGTTATTAACTCACGATTTTATATTATATTTAAATATATATTTTCTTTTAAAGTTGAGTTGAGTTGCCTAGTCCTAGACTTCGCCTGTTTATAAAAAAAAATGTTTTAGTATCAATTTTCAATAAAGGCAATTTTATTATTATTATATATAATTGTTTGATTATAAAAATATAATGATTTTTTTTATTTGTTTCAGATCGAGAATATTTACAGACCCGTAGATCAGTTTTAGTAAGTTTTTAATGTTGTGTTTAAGAAGTGTGTGCTGTCTGTTCTTCTGCGCCAGTTAACATGTATTATAAAAATAGGAAACTAAGGGAATAGGCCATTTATTTTAGATTAAAAAAGGATGTAAATATAGAGAAAAACATATTTTGTTGCTTGGGGATTATGCGCGCCATTTCTATAGCAAATTTGGTTCTCTACAAAAAATCCTATTATCAATCCAGTCGATTTAGACGTCCCCTAGTTTTAGGGGTTGAAAATTTGGAATTTTACTTAGGTGCCAATATTTTTTCCCTACTGCCCGAAGGGCTCTTTACCAAGTTGCACTATTTGAAGATACTTTGTTCCTCTACATCCTACATCCTCACGGTGCCGGTGTCTTAATATGTTAATCCCCTTAACCCCTAGCGCCCCTATTTTAAAATCTTAAACGGAACTATCCCAAGTGTTATACACCATTTGAAAGTCCTTATCCTTATAAAATTTATCACCCCCTGTAATTGAAAAACCGCGCCCCCCTAACAGCCCCAATATTAAAATCTTAAATGGAACTCCCCACGTATTACACATCATAAAAAAACACTTTTCGTAGCGAATACAGCAGTGGATCATTTTTGAAAATTTGTTGAGATTTTACAAAATCATTTATTACCATTAAAAAAATATAAAATGAAATGAAAAAATGATGACTGGGATGATGATTTGTGAAAAAACTCATCGATTACCTTGCGGTTTCCTTGATATAGGGTGTTGAAATTTTTAAATCCCCCTTTTTTAAAAAAAGTGAACCTACTTTTTTTCGCTAATTTTTTTTTTATGTATGACCGACCCTAATATAAGGAGATCTACGTTGGTTTAAATTTCATACATTCATTAGTGTAGGAACTGGACAGCAATATGCGAAAAATGGCTATTTTGATATTGTTACATTAAAAAAATCAAAACCAGTATAATTGTGGTAAATCTTTTTGCTTATACAGAAAGACCAATTCATTGCCTATAGGAATCATGTTTTTGCATTTCAATCGGATCGGATTATTGTGTAATAACGATTTGTCATGTATTCTCACTTTTTTTATTAAAAAGGGGAGTTTTCCAAAAAAAAAGTTCCAAAAAAGTTCTAAATTTTCAACCCCTAAAAATAGGGGACGCACATGGTGGAGCAGGGTGTAGTTTTTCTGTGCTTGATAATTATGCCCTCTTAAACAACTTACCCAAAAAAAACTACACTGGACGCAATTATTTTTATTATATCTAATATGTCGACTGGATTATATGTGTACCTATTATATACTAAAAAATGCATGGTTTTTGAGTTACAGTTAAAGTAAATGGATGAATATACTGTGTTCTAAAAAATCAAAATCTAAATTTAGCACTTTGTGGATATATCATTTTTATAAGGTGCAATTTTATTGGACATATGAAATATTTTATTGTTTCTTAAACGAATTAGTTCATTTTACCCCTTTTTTAAAACGACATTCAAAACGATCAAATTTAATAAAATACTCGTGCGTTTTGTATCAAAGATAACCTTTTTTTATGCATATTTAATCTTACAAACACAAAGTACAACTTCTTCCTTTTTGTAAATGATTCAGGCGGAAGGCGTTCAAGAAGTTTAAGAAGAAGAACTCAGCGCCTAAATAATTTCGCATTAAGGGTGCATTTTACGCAATTTTGACGGTATTTCGTCCTTTACATCTACTTAAACTCAACCCTTTAAACACAAAGCTGCCTCGGTACATCCGCAATTATTTATTAACAGCATAGCGGCCGGATGACGCCATCTCAATAATTCAGTAGCGTCTGCAAAAACTTCCGAATCGAATTTGCTTTATGTCGTGATTGAAATTTGGTTTGGTTTGCGTCCCAGTTCTCGCTAATGATTTATGCTTGTTATGTCCCTCGTCGACTCTTACAAGTTAATAATGTGAACTTATCATTATTGCGCGTGAAATATATTGCACCGTAACACGATGATAGTACATACATAACGCTCTTTTCACACTATACGGTTTTGATGGTACGGTAAAAAACCGTCTTTTTGCCGCGTGATATTTTTGTCTTCACATTGCACAATTTTTTTGCTGTTTAATCTCAATATTTTCATTTCATTTGAGAATGTCATTCAAGTCGCAATGAATCGTGATTAAGTTATTGCTTTGTGGGTGTTCGATCATCGCCGAAACCGAACACCCACTCATGACGGCATTATGTTTCTGACATTTTTCGAATAGGACTGAAGTTGGCTTTGCAATTCTTTCACATTTTGAAACGTCAGTATATGCCATTTAATAACGGAGAGATACATACATGCTTCAACAATGTTTGCAAATTATTCTTTTTTATCAGTTCACGTTCTATCGCGACTACGTTTCGTGCACTGACGCCAATTTTCGGTTCACCAAACCGTCCAAATAAGAAGAACTATTGAACGTTTGCTGCAAAAATTCGAAAAAACTTGTGCATTGCATAATGTCCCAGAGCTTGTGCGACGACGTAATGCTCGAAGTGAAGAAAATATGTGTAGTGCTCGAAGTGAAGGAATGTGAAGGATGTCGATTCCACGCCGAACGCAGGCGTTACATCAGTGTGACCAGTTTTTGGCGAATTTTGCGGAAAGATTTGGGTCTCCGCCCGCATAAGATTGCGTTGACTCAAGATCTGAAGCCAACCGACCATTTTAAGCGTCGCACATTCGCTAATTGGGCTCTGGACCAGATGCAAGCTGATGACGACTTTCACAAGAAAATCATCTTTTCGGATGAAGCCTGATGTGCATCACATCAGGCTGCTGACCCAACTGGCTTAGACCCAACTTTATCTGAAAAAATTAACTGTTTGGTGCGATTTTCATCGGCCCATTTTTCTTTTTTGCTGAACACGGCGCGCCAATAACTGTCAATGGCGATGGATACAGGGCCATGATATCGGAGTATTTTTGGGACTCGCTGGACACTATGAACTTGGACGATATGTGGTTCCAACAGGATGGCGCAACGTGCTATACAGCGAACGACAGAATCGAATTATTAAAGACCAAGGTCGGCGAGCGAGTTATCTCACGCAACGCTGCTCGCGAATGGCTGCCCCGTTCGTGCGATTTAACCCCTTTAGACTTTTTACTTCGGGGTCTATGCTGCATGCTGGTCTATGCCAACAAACCAACAACGTTAGAAGAGCTGAAGGCCCACATCGATATTCCTGGTATTTCGGCCGATTTGTGTGCATGGAAAATTGGGTGCAGCGTATTCACACGTGCCAGCCTCCGCGGCGGATATTTGAACGATGTTGTATTCCAAAAATAATGGCATTGATTGAACTTGATGATTGAAGTGACGAGCTATCTATCACACCGTTACAACCTACTGGATTGTTTTTAAACGTATAAAATTTGTAGTAGTTTTCACTTCTATCGTGTGGTCATAAGCATAAACCCATGTTTTTTTTCATTTGTAAGCAGAATAACCTGACATAACGTAGCTTCACATAGTCTAACTAAATTTTACTTTGCTTCCGTCGTTTTCGATACGTTTTCAGAGACAATTTGACGTAATTATATTTTTTTTGGGAGAGGACAACAGAATTAATAACGAAAATATTTATTATTACAGTTTCTACTTGCAGAATATTTTATTTCAGTAACGCAAATATCATTTTCCTATTATTATTTTGTATTTCTAAAGTATTATTTATGGTAATTTTATTTTTTGGGGGACGGCGCTATAAGGGTTCGCAGTTTAATTTGGTAGTGCTGACTTGCCACCACAAGAAAATTGTAGAATGAAGACAGAGCCAATTCCAAGAATAGAAATGGCCCATTTGACGGTAATTTATTAACTCCCTTATATCTGACGAAACGGTTCCAATACACGTCAGACCAGCTCCAACCGCTGCGGTGGAGGGCGAAATGTCTTGGCAGCGTTCTCATATTAAATTCATAGCGAAAGTTACATTGCTGTTTAGCAATTTAGCGTGATTGGCATCGGAAGCGGTGTTTAGGGGGTGGCGGACAGCTCCCCATAATTATTATTCAAACTCCGCCGGGGCGGCCTGCATATTTACGCGGGAGACCTGAGACGGGTTGTTTTGATAAAATCTAACACTTCGGCGTTGGCAAGGGCTCTGTGACAGAACACCCCGACCACCAGGCACGTCCCACCGCTCTGACGCTAAAGGCCGTTATTTATGGCGGGTATCATTTGTAGCGCGTTTGTAAGGCATGATCCGCATGTGTGTTAATTTAGGGGGATCTTCGGGGTCCGGATATTCATATGGTGACGGTAGCAGAGTTTCGGAGAGGTTAGCCTTGCCATTATTAGATCACATCCATAATATTTATAGTCCAGGAAGTTTATCATTTCACTTCGGAAAAAAATTATAATCAACTATAAATTGGTGTACACTACCTACCTTTCAGCTCCCCCAAAGGATCTGTGAAAAGTCCCAAAAATTCCGGTGTATCAGAGACAACCAAGAGACGCGCAAGTCCATGCAAATTTTGTATTCCCAATATAAAACTGGCCGACTGTATTGAAACGTATATGCAGAGGGCGCGCGGGTTGCTTTGGCATTTTTAAAAAAGCGCGAGCAGAATCCCACTTCCATAATTATTTTATTTTATTTTGTATCGAATAAATGAAACACAACAATGAAAATTAATCATCTATTGATGAAAAACAAACAAAAAAGACTTACAGCGGTCATTCTGCCACACAGGAAAGTCCCAAAAATAACGGACTTATGATTTCATTTTTTAAATTATTTCATTCTAGAATAAGTTACTACTTTAAAAGGGGCAAAAAACTCACATTTTTTCAGGTATAGAAAAACATAAAACATGTTTAAAATCACAAACACAAAGAACTATTTACATCTATTATTTTCTTGAACAAAAGAACAAATTTTCTGATGAGCTTGCGCGTCTATTGGTTGTCTCTGGGTGTATACATATCTTCTTCTGACAGCGGAAAATCGGCCCAAAACGGTTCCCATCGGTACGGCTATGAAGTTTTTTTTTTAGAAAAACGCACCGTAGACGTTGAACATTGTAACTAGATTAAATCTATCTAACAATTTTTTCTTAGTAACTAGACGTAGCTGTTTAGTAGATGAGTATCCAGTGACACACTCCACATAACACGAATTAATCATTGGTTCGTGTGATAGACATATTATGTTTAGAATTATATGCACTTTCACTGTCACTACAGCAATTCGAACGGTTTGAGTCCCTTTAGCCATCGAACAAGTATGTTGGTGTCGAGTAGTGATATCACTTTGACGCGTTCGTGGTTTTCTAGCCTCTTCTTATGTTTGCCTGGAAAACTCTTAATCTCATCTTCAACCATAGGCATATTCAGGTCACGATGGATGTCTTCATTGCGAATGTACCACGGCGCTTTGACGATGTTTCGAAGTACTTTATTCTGGAATGTTTGAATTAATTTAATGTTGGATTTCTTAGTGCATCCCCAGAGTTGGATGCCCTAAGTCCATATGGGCCACAGAATTTTCTTGTAGATAAGCCGTCAGAGTGACGTTCAAGGAGCCAATACATTTGTCTGAATTTGAGGTTTAATTGCTCCCGTTTCTTCTTCGCCTTTGTTTTCCATCGAAGTTTTGCATCTATGGTCATACCTAGATACTTTGCTACCTTGGCATGTGGCATTGTTTGCTGGTTGAAAATCGCTGGAGTATAGTCATATTTATTGTTGGTGAAATTGACGTGAATGGATTTCGCCCCATTTAGTTTGATGCGCCATTTCTTTGTCCGAGTGGTGACATTGTTGATTGCTGTTTGAAGTTTGTTCGTGGCTGACTATGTCTTAGTCAGTAGCGAACAAAGCAGTGTCGTCGACGAATGTTGCCGTAACTACTCCGTCGCTTTGTG
>CAXKVY010012749.1:0-11364 GCA_964058915.1 Tetropium fuscum | reverse complement strand
GCAGTACTAGAGAAGTGCGGCAGACCGCAGAAATGTCTAGACAATAATTACCAGCTGCAACATTAGTGACATAAAAGAAATATATTTTAAAAAACAATATATTGACAAATAAATAAATACCAGTAGATGGTTTACCGGATAGCTCAAAAATGAAAATTTACAATTAATAAGCCTGACGGGCTTTAAAATTACTCTAGAATGTCAGTTAATAAATTTAAATATGGTCTGAAGGGCTCTAAATTAAGACAATAAAAAAATAATTACTCGCGACACCCAGTCAAGCCGAAAAATTCAACATTTACAAGGAAGTGACTAGTAAACCTTGGTAAAAATTGACAAACTAAAAATATTACGTAAGACCTGGTAATTGCTTTGGGCAATAAAAATATACAAGGCATACCTTTCATGGCAGGATCCTAAGATGCGGTTACTTCTGTCAATTCGGGGGTCCACCGGAACTGGGACGTA
This sequence comes from Tetropium fuscum, assembly GCA_964058915.1. Taxonomy (NCBI): domain Eukaryota; kingdom Metazoa; phylum Arthropoda; class Insecta; order Coleoptera; family Cerambycidae; genus Tetropium; species Tetropium fuscum. Next base: position 10,896 of record CAXKVY010012749.1, on the reverse strand, counting down.
CCCTCTAAGGGCGATATGTACGATAAGAAAAATGTGGCCTAAGCCGTAGTAGTAATTTCTACTGAAAATATGAATATATGCAATTATTCGGTACAATTGTAAGCCTTGCTTTCAGAACCTACAAGGTGGTACAAGATCGAAACGGTAAGGTACGATAAAATATTAAATTAAATGTCCATTTAATTTTTATATATAGATATATGTATACACCAAGATATATAGATATATGTATACACACAGCCCACCCGACGTATGCACTTTAGCTAATGTTAAGACAGTAAAATTAAATGATTTCAACGTCGAAACACAGCGAGAAATAAGTCGTTTGAATCGACGTAATTTCCGTACGGAAATATATATTGCACAGTACAAGCTGCTAGGGTTTAGATATATTATAGATAAAAGATTAAAAAATCTGTACGTACCTTGCAGTTCTAACACTACCCTAACTACTACACTAACAAACCAAATTTAGACAATATAACCGCTAAGTTATAAAACTACATTACCTATGTATATCAGCTAAGCAACGGAAACGAAAGAGAGCTAATGTGCTGGCGTCTAGAGTATTTAACTCGTTCTCCCTACTCGAAGCCAACGGCGTGCAACACGTATAGTTGCAGTGGGACGGGACCACTGCTTATTTTTAAAATTTGAAAAGCAGTAGATAGGTAGGTACTATTGAACGAAATATTATTTAAAAGATATTAATTAAGGAATGTAATTTATTTTCGTTAAGAGTTATATAAAGATATAGAGAGTCATTAATGATATCTGCGTCGCGATACTTGTTATGGGCGACGATTTTCTCATCCAGATTTAACGTTAGAAGGCATAAACTGGAGCTTATCGCCCTGGAAATGGCAATTTCATATTTAATGCCTCAGAAATTGATAAAAGCCGTATCCGGTAACAGCCACTCGGTCAGCATATAAGTGCTCGTCCAGATGATATTTCATCCCTTGCAGAATAGCAGACGTGAATTTTATTATCATATTTACTCACTCCGAACATAGGAAAGCTGATGCAACCATAAAGCATTTCGTTATTGTAATAACTATTTTTGAACCACGCGTTATTAGCTATACCGTATGGATTTAAAAAAAAATGAAAGCGATAAAGATCTCGTTCACAATCTTGTTAATTTAAAACGAATTTCTTATACAGTTACTTCTATGACATGGCTGTGTCGTGAGGCCTACCAGATATTGTGACAAACGGTCCCTCATCAAAACCTCGAGTCCAATTTTTCTCGGGAGAAATGTCGCCAATTTTTCAGTGGCGTCAAGGCGTGAGGTTCAAGCAACGTCATTTATCATCGGGCGACACAAATATATTTTACGAGGCCTCATACAAATTTCAGCGTGCGACTTGAAGGGAAACATCGACAACCTAACGACCTCAGATACGTTGTATGACAAATTTATACTATATGCTTTATTTACAGGGTTGGACAAAATACCGCTTTTAAAGAAGAGAAAAAAAAACTATAAAACTCGTTCGATTCCGGTGTGCATTTTCTATTAATGCTAATATGCATGGTAGGTCTTTCACAGATGATAAACAGATGCTGAATCCAAACATCTTGGTTAGACTTTTGAATATAATATGCGTTTCAAAGAACATGTCTCTTTAATACTAAAAAAATGTTACATATCTTTAAAATTAAAAACCACTTAGAAGTTGTACAAGTTCTTTCACCTTCATTGAAGATCTTCAGAGTGGTGTACGACCTGTTTCTGAAGATCCTCAATGAAGGTGAAAGAACTTGTACAACTTCTAAGTGGTTCGTTTCCATGTGTATGTCCAGATATAGGACTGGTATGTGTATCTTCCTTATTTTTCGTCTATTTCCTTATTTCTCTATGTAATGATATATATATATATATATATATATATATATATATATATATATATATATATATATATATATATATATATATATATATATATATATATATATATATATATATATATATATATATATATATATATATATATATATATATATATATATATATATATATATATATATATATATATATATATATATATATATATGTATATATATATATATATATATATATATATATATATATGTATATGTATATATATATATATATATATATATATATATATATATATATATATATATATATATATATATATATATATATATATATATATATATATATATATATATATATATATATATTATATTTATATATTTTTTGTGTTATTAACTCACGATTTTATATTATATTTAAATATATATTTTCTTTTAAAGTTGAGTTGAGTTGCCTAGTCCTAGACTTCGCCTGTTTATAAAAAAAAATGTTTTAGTATCAATTTTCAATAAAGGCAATTTTATTATTATTATATATAATTGTTTGATTATAAAAATATAATGATTTTTTTTATTTGTTTCAGATCGAGAATATTTACAGACCCGTAGATCAGTTTTAGTAAGTTTTTAATGTTGTGTTTAAGAAGTGTGTGCTGTCTGTTCTTCTGCGCCAGTTAACATGTATTATAAAAATAGGAAACTAAGGGAATAGGCCATTTATTTTAGATTAAAAAAGGATGTAAATATAGAGAAAAACATATTTTGTTGCTTGGGGATTATGCGCGCCATTTCTATAGCAAATTTGGTTCTCTACAAAAAATCCTATTATCAATCCAGTCGATTTAGACGTCCCCTAGTTTTAGGGGTTGAAAATTTGGAATTTTACTTAGGTGCCAATATTTTTTCCCTACTGCCCGAAGGGCTCTTTACCAAGTTGCACTATTTGAAGATACTTTGTTCCTCTACATCCTACATCCTCACGGTGCCGGTGTCTTAATATGTTAATCCCCTTAACCCCTAGCGCCCCTATTTTAAAATCTTAAACGGAACTATCCCAAGTGTTATACACCATTTGAAAGTCCTTATCCTTATAAAATTTATCACCCCCTGTAATTGAAAAACCGCGCCCCCCTAACAGCCCCAATATTAAAATCTTAAATGGAACTCCCCACGTATTACACATCATAAAAAAACACTTTTCGTAGCGAATACAGCAGTGGATCATTTTTGAAAATTTGTTGAGATTTTACAAAATCATTTATTACCATTAAAAAAATATAAAATGAAATGAAAAAATGATGACTGGGATGATGATTTGTGAAAAAACTCATCGATTACCTTGCGGTTTCCTTGATATAGGGTGTTGAAATTTTTAAATCCCCCTTTTTTAAAAAAAGTGAACCTACTTTTTTTCGCTAATTTTTTTTTTATGTATGACCGACCCTAATATAAGGAGATCTACGTTGGTTTAAATTTCATACATTCATTAGTGTAGGAACTGGACAGCAATATGCGAAAAATGGCTATTTTGATATTGTTACATTAAAAAAATCAAAACCAGTATAATTGTGGTAAATCTTTTTGCTTATACAGAAAGACCAATTCATTGCCTATAGGAATCATGTTTTTGCATTTCAATCGGATCGGATTATTGTGTAATAACGATTTGTCATGTATTCTCACTTTTTTTATTAAAAAGGGGAGTTTTCCAAAAAAAAAGTTCCAAAAAAGTTCTAAATTTTCAACCCCTAAAAATAGGGGACGCACATGGTGGAGCAGGGTGTAGTTTTTCTGTGCTTGATAATTATGCCCTCTTAAACAACTTACCCAAAAAAAACTACACTGGACGCAATTATTTTTATTATATCTAATATGTCGACTGGATTATATGTGTACCTATTATATACTAAAAAATGCATGGTTTTTGAGTTACAGTTAAAGTAAATGGATGAATATACTGTGTTCTAAAAAATCAAAATCTAAATTTAGCACTTTGTGGATATATCATTTTTATAAGGTGCAATTTTATTGGACATATGAAATATTTTATTGTTTCTTAAACGAATTAGTTCATTTTACCCCTTTTTTAAAACGACATTCAAAACGATCAAATTTAATAAAATACTCGTGCGTTTTGTATCAAAGATAACCTTTTTTTATGCATATTTAATCTTACAAACACAAAGTACAACTTCTTCCTTTTTGTAAATGATTCAGGCGGAAGGCGTTCAAGAAGTTTAAGAAGAAGAACTCAGCGCCTAAATAATTTCGCATTAAGGGTGCATTTTACGCAATTTTGACGGTATTTCGTCCTTTACATCTACTTAAACTCAACCCTTTAAACACAAAGCTGCCTCGGTACATCCGCAATTATTTATTAACAGCATAGCGGCCGGATGACGCCATCTCAATAATTCAGTAGCGTCTGCAAAAACTTCCGAATCGAATTTGCTTTATGTCGTGATTGAAATTTGGTTTGGTTTGCGTCCCAGTTCTCGCTAATGATTTATGCTTGTTATGTCCCTCGTCGACTCTTACAAGTTAATAATGTGAACTTATCATTATTGCGCGTGAAATATATTGCACCGTAACACGATGATAGTACATACATAACGCTCTTTTCACACTATACGGTTTTGATGGTACGGTAAAAAACCGTCTTTTTGCCGCGTGATATTTTTGTCTTCACATTGCACAATTTTTTTGCTGTTTAATCTCAATATTTTCATTTCATTTGAGAATGTCATTCAAGTCGCAATGAATCGTGATTAAGTTATTGCTTTGTGGGTGTTCGATCATCGCCGAAACCGAACACCCACTCATGACGGCATTATGTTTCTGACATTTTTCGAATAGGACTGAAGTTGGCTTTGCAATTCTTTCACATTTTGAAACGTCAGTATATGCCATTTAATAACGGAGAGATACATACATGCTTCAACAATGTTTGCAAATTATTCTTTTTTATCAGTTCACGTTCTATCGCGACTACGTTTCGTGCACTGACGCCAATTTTCGGTTCACCAAACCGTCCAAATAAGAAGAACTATTGAACGTTTGCTGCAAAAATTCGAAAAAACTTGTGCATTGCATAATGTCCCAGAGCTTGTGCGACGACGTAATGCTCGAAGTGAAGAAAATATGTGTAGTGCTCGAAGTGAAGGAATGTGAAGGATGTCGATTCCACGCCGAACGCAGGCGTTACATCAGTGTGACCAGTTTTTGGCGAATTTTGCGGAAAGATTTGGGTCTCCGCCCGCATAAGATTGCGTTGACTCAAGATCTGAAGCCAACCGACCATTTTAAGCGTCGCACATTCGCTAATTGGGCTCTGGACCAGATGCAAGCTGATGACGACTTTCACAAGAAAATCATCTTTTCGGATGAAGCCTGATGTGCATCACATCAGGCTGCTGACCCAACTGGCTTAGACCCAACTTTATCTGAAAAAATTAACTGTTTGGTGCGATTTTCATCGGCCCATTTTTCTTTTTTGCTGAACACGGCGCGCCAATAACTGTCAATGGCGATGGATACAGGGCCATGATATCGGAGTATTTTTGGGACTCGCTGGACACTATGAACTTGGACGATATGTGGTTCCAACAGGATGGCGCAACGTGCTATACAGCGAACGACAGAATCGAATTATTAAAGACCAAGGTCGGCGAGCGAGTTATCTCACGCAACGCTGCTCGCGAATGGCTGCCCCGTTCGTGCGATTTAACCCCTTTAGACTTTTTACTTCGGGGTCTATGCTGCATGCTGGTCTATGCCAACAAACCAACAACGTTAGAAGAGCTGAAGGCCCACATCGATATTCCTGGTATTTCGGCCGATTTGTGTGCATGGAAAATTGGGTGCAGCGTATTCACACGTGCCAGCCTCCGCGGCGGATATTTGAACGATGTTGTATTCCAAAAATAATGGCATTGATTGAACTTGATGATTGAAGTGACGAGCTATCTATCACACCGTTACAACCTACTGGATTGTTTTTAAACGTATAAAATTTGTAGTAGTTTTCACTTCTATCGTGTGGTCATAAGCATAAACCCATGTTTTTTTTCATTTGTAAGCAGAATAACCTGACATAACGTAGCTTCACATAGTCTAACTAAATTTTACTTTGCTTCCGTCGTTTTCGATACGTTTTCAGAGACAATTTGACGTAATTATATTTTTTTTGGGAGAGGACAACAGAATTAATAACGAAAATATTTATTATTACAGTTTCTACTTGCAGAATATTTTATTTCAGTAACGCAAATATCATTTTCCTATTATTATTTTGTATTTCTAAAGTATTATTTATGGTAATTTTATTTTTTGGGGGACGGCGCTATAAGGGTTCGCAGTTTAATTTGGTAGTGCTGACTTGCCACCACAAGAAAATTGTAGAATGAAGACAGAGCCAATTCCAAGAATAGAAATGGCCCATTTGACGGTAATTTATTAACTCCCTTATATCTGACGAAACGGTTCCAATACACGTCAGACCAGCTCCAACCGCTGCGGTGGAGGGCGAAATGTCTTGGCAGCGTTCTCATATTAAATTCATAGCGAAAGTTACATTGCTGTTTAGCAATTTAGCGTGATTGGCATCGGAAGCGGTGTTTAGGGGGTGGCGGACAGCTCCCCATAATTATTATTCAAACTCCGCCGGGGCGGCCTGCATATTTACGCGGGAGACCTGAGACGGGTTGTTTTGATAAAATCTAACACTTCGGCGTTGGCAAGGGCTCTGTGACAGAACACCCCGACCACCAGGCACGTCCCACCGCTCTGACGCTAAAGGCCGTTATTTATGGCGGGTATCATTTGTAGCGCGTTTGTAAGGCATGATCCGCATGTGTGTTAATTTAGGGGGATCTTCGGGGTCCGGATATTCATATGGTGACGGTAGCAGAGTTTCGGAGAGGTTAGCCTTGCCATTATTAGATCACATCCATAATATTTATAGTCCAGGAAGTTTATCATTTCACTTCGGAAAAAAATTATAATCAACTATAAATTGGTGTACACTACCTACCTTTCAGCTCCCCCAAAGGATCTGTGAAAAGTCCCAAAAATTCCGGTGTATCAGAGACAACCAAGAGACGCGCAAGTCCATGCAAATTTTGTATTCCCAATATAAAACTGGCCGACTGTATTGAAACGTATATGCAGAGGGCGCGCGGGTTGCTTTGGCATTTTTAAAAAAGCGCGAGCAGAATCCCACTTCCATAATTATTTTATTTTATTTTGTATCGAATAAATGAAACACAACAATGAAAATTAATCATCTATTGATGAAAAACAAACAAAAAAGACTTACAGCGGTCATTCTGCCACACAGGAAAGTCCCAAAAATAACGGACTTATGATTTCATTTTTTAAATTATTTCATTCTAGAATAAGTTACTACTTTAAAAGGGGCAAAAAACTCACATTTTTTCAGGTATAGAAAAACATAAAACATGTTTAAAATCACAAACACAAAGAACTATTTACATCTATTATTTTCTTGAACAAAAGAACAAATTTTCTGATGAGCTTGCGCGTCTATTGGTTGTCTCTGGGTGTATACATATCTTCTTCTGACAGCGGAAAATCGGCCCAAAACGGTTCCCATCGGTACGGCTATGAAGTTTTTTTTTTAGAAAAACGCACCGTAGACGTTGAACATTGTAACTAGATTAAATCTATCTAACAATTTTTTCTTAGTAACTAGACGTAGCTGTTTAGTAGATGAGTATCCAGTGACACACTCCACATAACACGAATTAATCATTGGTTCGTGTGATAGACATATTATGTTTAGAATTATATGCACTTTCACTGTCACTACAGCAATTCGAACGGTTTGAGTCCCTTTAGCCATCGAACAAGTATGTTGGTGTCGAGTAGTGATATCACTTTGACGCGTTCGTGGTTTTCTAGCCTCTTCTTATGTTTGCCTGGAAAACTCTTAATCTCATCTTCAACCATAGGCATATTCAGGTCACGATGGATGTCTTCATTGCGAATGTACCACGGCGCTTTGACGATGTTTCGAAGTACTTTATTCTGGAATGTTTGAATTAATTTAATGTTGGATTTCTTAGTGCATCCCCAGAGTTGGATGCCCTAAGTCCATATGGGCCACAGAATTTTCTTGTAGATAAGCCGTCAGAGTGACGTTCAAGGAGCCAATACATTTGTCTGAATTTGAGGTTTAATTGCTCCCGTTTCTTCTTCGCCTTTGTTTTCCATCGAAGTTTTGCATCTATGGTCATACCTAGATACTTTGCTACCTTGGCATGTGGCATTGTTTGCTGGTTGAAAATCGCTGGAGTATAGTCATATTTATTGTTGGTGAAATTGACGTGAATGGATTTCGCCCCATTTAGTTTGATGCGCCATTTCTTTGTCCGAGTGGTGACATTGTTGATTGCTGTTTGAAGTTTGTTCGTGGCTGACTATGTCTTAGTCAGTAGCGAACAAAGCAGTGTCGTCGACGAATGTTGCCGTAACTACTCCGTCGCTTTGTGGGATGCCGTTGGTGTACAGCAGGTAGAGAACAGGTCCAAGGACACTGCCCTGAGGTACTCCAGCACAAATTTTCTTGAGGTAAGAATATATTTTCCATATTTAACTCTGAAGTGACGGTCAGTAATCTATGAATGAAGAATTTGTTTCATTTGTCCTGGCAAATATTTTTCTAGTTTGTATTCCGCTGATCCCAAACTCGATCGAATGCCACAGTTAGGAATATTGCTGCGCAGATCTTTTTCTCTTCTAATGCCTCCTCAATTGCATCGGTAATTCGGTGCACTTGATCCATAGTTGAATGCTTGTTACGGAATCCAAACTGGTCGGACGGAGTAAGTTGCTTTTTCTCAATGATTGGTTTGAGTCTATGCAAAAGGAGGTTTTCTAATAGCTTGGATATAATCGGCAATAAGGAAATTGGTCGGTATGATGTTCTATTTTCAGGAGGTTTGCCAGGTTTGGGAATCATTATTACTTCAGCAATCTTCCACTGTATTGGCACGTATCGGAGTCGTAGTGCTGCGTTGAAGCAACAACACCTCTAATACAAGGACAAAGTGCTGCCTCGTGACATCACCATCCGGAGGCCTACGAGATACTTATGTTATTACGGGCTTTATGTAGTTATTTAGGTAGGTATGTCTGAAATCGTTTTAATGTAGTTTTGGAGATCAATAAAAAGATCAAACTTTAAACAAAGATATTACGGCATAAATCTATCGGAGTCTATGAAAAACACAGGCAAAGAATAATTTAAATGGTTAACTGTTAACTGTTTCGAAATACAGTCAAGATTACACGTGTCTAATTGTTAGAGTCTAGATGGTTAATTGTTTTAAGAAAACTGAAAAGCAATTCGTGATTAATTTTAGACACAGGAGCAATATGAACAACTTCTTTAAAATTTGAACAAATGCTAGTAATTATTATTTATTGCAGCTCCTACAACATTACCACATTTATAATCTAAATATGGATCAATGTGAATTTCATCCATTAGTAAACTAACATATTTGTCTTGGTCTTTTAAATATTTAAAGATTTTTTGTGCATATGTTAAAAAGTTTTCTTCTCATCAGTTAGAAAACCATTACAGACTCCTTTGATTGTTTCGGGATGGGGCAAAATTATAGGTCCACGATTTCATAAATATCTATATGCATGAGGACTAATTGTATATAAAATTGAACAAAAAACCATAGTGGTAGTGGAATATCTATAACGTTCTTTTGATAATGTTCGCAATTTAAGTTGCTCAGAAATAAATTAAATTCCTTGTGAAATATTTTCGTCCTCTATTTTTAAGTTTTTAAGTACATTGGACATAAAGTTCAAAACATGGTTAAGCTTTGACATGTCTGTATGTATGTCTGAAAATGTATTTCATATAATTCTGTTTTTCGTCTTTGCTTTTTCGATACGATATTTTTTTTTACAAGTATTTGGGACAGTTCGGAAATTTACTTGGTACGCTAGTTTCTTTTAATAGGGGTAAAGCTAAAATAACTGAAACAATATCACCAGTTTTTGTATCCTGTTGGGAAATTTTGTAAATAAAACCTTCCTTTTCAAAGTGGCACTCACACACTCGGGATTTGTCACTCGGCACAAAACTTTCACATGGAATTGCAGAGAGCCATTTTCTGCCATACTCTTCGTCTATGGGAAAACGAAACACCCGAACTTTTCTACTGGTATCGTAATTTCCTGTACAACCGGGAACACAACACTTTTGGGGCATTATGATATAATACCGCAACAAATAAACCGTTAAAAAAGCTCTAGAATCGATTAGGAACTAGGCAAGCGCGCGTGTAATAACAATATCCCCTCTAGACTAGAGGTGTTTTTGTTGGCACGTGGCGGCGTCCTATACTAAAACCCAAAACAAAACATCGTTAACAGGGTTGCCAAATTACAATTGACACGAGAGTTGTTAGTTGCTTGCTTCTCAATGACTTTTTGGGGCCAATTTGATTTAATAATTGACTAATGAGAAAGCTACATTATTTTGTTTACATTCTAAATACAGTACAACATATAGGCAGAGAAGCGTTGCACTGGAACACATTCTGGCATCGCCGCTTCGACCGACCTAGACAAGCCTGTTGAATTAGCTTAGAGAGTATATTAGCCTCCATCTGGGTTAAGGCCCCAGAGCGTGACGTCACCATGATATTTAAAGTAAGCACTTTGTCCTTATTAGAGGGGTTATAGGTTGAAATGGCCTGGGTTATAGGTTGAAATGGCCCTCATATGGCTGAAATGTATTTGCCAAGTGATCATCACCATTTTTTCGAATTAGAGAGATTGTTTCGTCTATTCAAGAATTTCGTTGCCTTCCAGAGGGAGTAGCCGGTGCATTCGACAACCGATAACTCCCTAATGATATTTTCAAAATGTTCATTCTCGATGGCAGTAGCATCAATTATTCTAACCTTTACCGATAATTTGAAATATTCCTTAATGAAAAGTTTTCAAATCAGAACGCCAAAGACTGAACAGATGAAGTGTTTGTGTATATTTTCAGTACATCC